>JAWZYV010000589.1:0-18903 GCA_038373885.1 Cheiracanthium punctorium | reverse complement strand
GATCAAGAAAACGCGTCTTTTTTTTCAAAATGCCAAATTGAACTCAAAGGAAATTAGCAAACTGGATCATCTACCAGAACTGCTACACTTAAAATAGCTATGAGCCACTACATGGTTTAAAAAGCACGACAGTGTGTGTGCGTTTTTTGATTCCCCGTGCTTTGCAGAAAATCTTAGCTCTAGTCAGATACGGAAGCCATCTAATTGCTGAAATTAGTGTGCAATTCAAAAACTTTCATTTTATGATTTCATTGTCTACCCTGTAAGAGTTTTCATTTACAGCCTGCCTGTTAGCAAATATTTACGAAACGTCAAGATTAATCTGTCAGATGCACTGGGATATGTCACAGATGTAGATAGAATGAAGAAAAGCACCTTAAAGTAGTAAATGATTTTTCAGCCATATTTACTTCAGCCAGTAAGTTGTGTTGTGTGGATATTCCTATAAACCATGCCAAGCGTTGTAGAACAACAAATTAAGGGAAGCAGTGTGCCTCCTGGCACTCTAGAAGTATGTTATAGGAGATCTGTATGCATCTATACTCTTTTTAAACAATTTTATTCGCCAAATCAATACAAGGTTTGTGGATCATAAGAACATTTTGAATTATTTAAAAATTTGTTACCTCGGCGTATGACCCAAAATATGGAAAAATGTAATGCAGAAAGTATTTTAGAACTGTCATCCTTGTGTGAAATGGAAGAGGGTTCCGTGAGAGGTGAATTTGCCATTTGGTATCGAAAGTTAGATCACCAACAAATACGACCAAGAAACAAAATTAAAAGCCTTAGATACTTGCAGTCGGAAATTACTTCCTAATACCAATAGGCTGTTTCAAATAATGGCCACATTATCAGTAACAAATTGTACTGGTGATCGTTCTTTTTCAACACTTCGCCTTTAAAGCGTATCTTCGGAGCACAACGGGTGAGAGCAGACTGAATGGACTAGCGATGCTGAAATCTACAGAAACGTGCATGTCAGCCCCGAAGAAGTATTGAATAAACTGGCGAAATAAGCCCGACGCTTAGATATTTAATTATAACATTATCATCTTAGCATGTTTAATTTCTGTTTTTACGTAAAATAAATTGTGAACGAAGTGAATTACTTTTTTTTTAAATATGTTTTTAAAGACAAAAGATATTACAATTTTTGGCAATTTTTAAGAAACCCCTCCACAGAACATTTCTAGTTGCGTCCTGCTCCTCTATTCACCTTTTTACCTTGTGGTATGAATCAGAAAATCAGCTATCGAAACTACAGCTTTGCTGAAATTAAAACATTCAATGGTCAAAAAGAAAGAAGTTCTCACTTGCAGAGTTGTCTGCGACTGTAACCACGAATGAAACACCTTCTCAACGTTGACATATATACCTTGGACGATAGTTTTTAACATTCTTATCGCAATTTCAGTCGTATGTGTATTCAGTGACTCGTGGATGAGATTTAGAATTCTCAGGACTTGTTCTTTTAGGCTGGTGTCTGACAAATCCTCATTGTCATTCTGAAGAATTTCGGACCACTGCATCTGCTGTGGAAGTTCCTGTAGATACTGAAGAACATGCTCCACACTATTCACTATTACACATACCTACAGAAGTAATTTATAATACACAATTGAATACTCTCAAATCGTGCTACATAAAATTTGCTTTCTCATTTATTATTAAACAAGAAATATAAGTCAAAGTAAACACAATGAACATACATGTGGCAACACTTATTTATTCAGCAAATGTTAAATTGCCCAATTTAGCACAACAGTCGCTGTGCCAGCCCTCTTCGAACACAAACGAAAAGACAACCAGACAAACCTTAAAATAAATTATGGCTACGCCGAGAGAGCAATGCTATCAATTCTCTACAGAACTTTACTTTGATGTTGCAAATGCCACCAATGCGTTTTTCGCAAAAAGTTTTCGGTGTATCCAAATAGTGTAAAAGGCTTTTCTTCATTATTTTTTACGCGCTTTAAAATGAGGTCTGAATGAAGGATGAAAACTCTTTAAGTTTCAATGACTTTGATTTTTCCTTGCAGCAATAAAAATTAGATTTTGCTAGTAGACTCCTAATATAAAAAACGCCCCGACCAATTTTCGTGAAATTTGGTATGTAGGTTTTCTTAGTGTCCTTAATAAAAAACTACTAAATTTTTTAATTAAAATTTTAAATTTAAACAAATTAATTTACTTAAAATTTTGACAAAATTAAAACTGACCTGAAAAGGATCATTTTGGGGTTAAGAAAAAGAAGCATATCATATTTCAAATAGATTAAACTAATACTTTATTTCTATGTAAGTGTCCAAACTTGGGGTGTTCAAACTAAAAATTGAATTTTCAGAGTTGCCCACTAATGTAATAAAACAGCTTGACCTATTTTGATGAAATTTGGTATGTAGGTTCTTTTGGTGTCACTAATGAAAACATACTAAAAAGATTTTCTTTTATGTTCAATTTTAAATGAAAAAAAAGTATTTCTCTAAAACAAATGAAACTTTTATATTTCGGCTGTTTTCAAACACTGATTTTAAAACTTAATGGATCCCATTGTTTAAACATCATAAGCAAAAGCGATTGAAGCCATCTTTCAACTATATACATACGAAATTTCAAGTTTTTTAGCGTTCAATTTATTTTGGTGATTCCAATTGTTATAAGAAAATTTCAATGACAAATTCTAAATTATTTGTAGTAATTGCGAAATAATTTTTAGGTGTCAGTAATGACTTGGGTCTTTTATCATAAACTTGGTTTCTAAAAAAAAAACATTTCGTTTTAATATTATTTAACAGCCAAAGCATAAAATACAGAATTCTATGAATTTCATACTTTGTAACTCGATTTCAATCGGGTGTTCCGGGAACTTCATGTACAAACTTGGGAGGTAAGATAGAGAACATCGGTAGGAATCATAATTGCACAGGAAATCATAAACGGAAATCGATAGGTGGCTCTGTACACGAGCTTTCAAGGTCGGGACGTGTGGCTTCCTCACTGTGATAGCTGCAACTCATGCTCTTTTTTAGGGAAGTTATCTATTTCTAGTTCTTTTTTCAGCAATTTGATGTTTAAATAAATTCAAATTTTTACTGTAAAATTAAACTACTTGAATGTTGTGGTACATGATCTTCCGGAAAAAAGCGCAAATGTTTGCAGCTGTGACAAGGAAGCCCCACACATGGCGACCTTGGAAACTCGCATGCAGCATAACCTATTGATTTCCGACCAGTCTTTCCGGTATAATTAGGTTCCCAAGGTTGTTATCTACCTCCTCTCCCAGTTTGTGCACGAAGTTCCAGGACACTCGATATTCTGTTTCTAATGCAACACAAAACAGAGAAAATATGTTACTGCTTCCAAAAATCTCGCAAGAATGTTATAAGTATTTTAATCAAATACAGACACTGGTGTTCAGTTATTGTGGTGTTCTCCTCTGTCACATGCGTCGCTATGAGTTGCGGAGTTCATCTTGTGTGTAACATAGTGTGTAGTGTGGGGAGGGGTATTCGATTAATTTGAAGCAAATTAGAAGAGTAGTCAAATATTATTAACGGGTTTTTAGGCTTACTTTCTTCAAGCTCTCCAAATCTTTAAGCGGAAAGTTTGTAGATTCTAGACGGCACTCCAACGACTCAGCAAAAATTTTTGCACCATCGCAAATGATCTGAAAATACGCAAAAATTAGTTTTAATAAAAAAAGTCCCCATATATGAAATTATGACGTCCATTCAGTGTACATCAATATCTAATACTGCCATTGTAATAATCTGCTATAAGTCAAATTTTATATAGTGCTGATGATTGTTTGGCTTTCGACAACATTTAATTTCTGAACTAGAGTCCTCGCTTTCTTTCTGGGTAAGGAATTTTCACTTTAGCATTGATATCGATGTTCACGACATTGATAATACATTAAGTCTATAAATTCTCGAGACAGCAATATCCATTTCCTTTTTGAGTTAGAAAACAACGATGTTCTTAAGGATGGTTGCGAGTAGTGATTGCAATGCAATGTATACCAGTATTTCGTGCTATTTTGCAATTTCGTGAAAACGGTACCTTCTAAGGAAAATATTGATATTTTCGGTCTTACATGTGAGTGAAAAATTATTTTTTCATTATTAAAGTGTTTAATTTAACTTTTAACTCAGACATCTGCAATTATTTGAAATCCCCCTTTTCATTCAATGCTTAAATAATTGCTGTATCACCTCTGTTCCGTTCCGATATTCTATGTCTGTCTGAGTAGTTTTAATATCAAGCATGAAGGACACATAAAAGAAAAGATACCATTGTCAAGGGAAATTATAAGGTTTTCAGTTTACCACATCCGACTATATAATTCGCTAATGCTCAGAAGATGATCGTGTATTTCCCTGAAAATAGCGCTAAAATTTGAAAAGCTTCACGACATTTCGCGATATATCGCCAAAAATATCGCCTGAAATAAGTTTCCAAAAATGGGGACATCTTGAGGGTATCTTCCATATTTGGCAAAAATCGGCCAAATGTAATGTTATTCAATGGAAATTTACAGCTTGCACTCTAATTAACCGATTTACACTCAACAAAAATAGTATTTTATTGCTCTTTCTAATACCGGTATTGATATTGGTATACCGGTGCAATCTTCAAAAAATACCGAATACCTATAATATAGGGGGACCGGAGGCTTAGAGGTTAAGGGTCTGTATTACATGCAAATTGCATATTGTGTTGAAAAAGTGTGTACTTTTAAATAAATAAACAACTTATAATTAAGATCAACTGAGATAACGGACAAAAGTGACGTAGATCTCAATAAAATCTCTGTAGTAAGTGTACCAGAATTATTTTTTGGTCCAGTATTGCAAACGCTAGTTGCGAAATAAGAATATAGGCCTGTCCCGTCTCGCATAGCAACTGCAAAAGCTAAACATTTATTTCTATGAATAAAATTACTAGGAAGACCCCAGGCCCTATAAGTACTTTTGAAGTACGGGATTTCCCATACAACATAAAAAAATTCAATTGCGAAGCACTGAAGTAGCACTAAAATATATTAAGCTTTATGAAACCATTTCTATATCTGTGAAAAAATAAAAAGCAACAGTTATGTTCCAAAAATGCTGCATTTTACTATATTACAAATGTTACGTTTCGAGACTATGTTTCTTCAACGACACAGAAATATTCTGTTGCTTTGATATGCAAGTGAAAAATCTTAATATTCTTGAGATCCAAATGAAATATGACGTGTTGTATGGTTCAAAGCATTAGTTACCAGTGCAGCCTATTTTACTTAAACCAAATTAAACGTGGTGTTAGATAAATAATAATAGCACAAAAAAATCTTCTTTATATATTCTACTAAAATAATAGAGATTTAATTGGACTTTTATATTCTGCTAAAGTAATATGTACATCTCCTCATGCTGTGGATTAATTTTTTTTTTTTGAGTCTCAATCTTTATTTACAAAATACAGAAATAATTTAATAGATATAACATTTTATCCTCTTCGCTCCCTTGTACAATGGCTATAAATCTCAGATAAATCCATCGTTTGATCAGTAGGGATGAACCCCAGACCGCGAGACGAAACCTCTAGGTGCGAGGCGAAAACGCGAAACGAGACTTCGATGTAAAACTACTAGACGAGACGAGACCTTAGCCATTTCTCGTCGCGCATGGTCTCGCGTACATCCTCATTCATCAATCTCTGCCTTGGTCTTGGCCTGTTGGCTGTTTTCCCAGATCTTCTACCTAATTGGATTGCCTGTCCGAAAGTACTACACTGATTCCGTATTCTATTAAATGTACTAAGACAATGACTATGGCGGCATTCGTAAACGACAAACTCGTTGCACGAGTTTTCGTAAGAAATCTGGAATGCGTGAGTTTAGTGCTATCACTGGCTATCAGTTTCTTTTGCCTTTACGAAAAATCTGATGTGTACAACACATGACTTCCTTGCACGTCCATAAATTCAAAAATATTTTCGACGCACTTCCTCTAAACTTATTTTTTTGAAAGAGATAAAATATCAGTAATAGTAAGGTTTAGCGATTTCTAGCCAAATATTTCGATATCGCCAAGCTGAGTTCAGTTTGAAAGATTTCCTTTTGACACTTTATTAGGCGATATTTCACCAAAAGCCGACAAGCTTGAGATAGTTCGCGAGATTTTGGGGATAGCCAAAGTAGTCATTGACCACAGACTTTCAATGAATTGAATGCATCCATATACCTCAATGTATTTAAAGTCATTTGGCTCACCCTGTAAATAAATTCCCAGTCGATTGCTGTCAAAAAGATATTGAAAACAGTTAGAGATTATAATAGATCTAAATACAAAAGTTCAAAATTCTACGGGTTAAAGTTTTAGAGTTATACAAAATACGAAATAATTTTTGGCGCCAAATTTGGCGATATTTCGGCGAAACTCGTCAATGTCGACGACATATGGCGAGATTTTAAGCATGGACCAAACAATGACAGATTATCGCCAAATTTGGCGATATTTCGCCAAAATTCGCCAAGAACGATGACAAATGGCGATACTTTGGGCATGGACCAAATGACTGACTATCGCCAAATTTGGCGATATTTCGGCAAAACTCGCCAAGGTCGAGGACAGATGGCGAGATTTTGGGCTTGGACCAAACAATGACTGTCTACAGTTGTATAATATTGAAGATTTCCATAGACATTAAAGTAATAAAATTCTTTTCGGTGGTCCTGTAAATAAACTTTCCAGTAGGTTGGACCAAAAATCGAGATGCACAACTAGATGTTACAACAATCTTATACATGAAATTTCATAATAGTTTTTGAGATTCGTGAGTTAAATATGCGCACACGTACACCAAAAGTCGCCAAGTTTGGCGACTTTTGGCGTAGTTCTTGAGGGAGACACGTGACTGTGGTCGGACCATTACCTAACTTATGTGGTAGGACGGTATTGTGCTTGAAATGGATGAATGCCTCTAAAATTGCCATTGACCTAATGTATTGGAAATCGTTTGAGTGTTCCTGTAGCAGAACTATAAATGATAAAGACACTTCTTTTAATGGAGAAATTCATTTTGTAACTCTTAACAGCATATATATCATATGAGTCGTTTGAAATAGCCCAATACCACTAAAATACGCTGTAATGAATTTCGGCCCATAGAGCGGAATGTATTTAGAATCTCTTGAGCCGCCCTGTAAATAAAATATGCAGTCGAATGGAACCGAAAGGGGAGCGGCACAAGTAGATGTTACAATAATCCTAAATATAAAGTTTCAACATTCTATGCCTAATAGTTTTTGAGATATGCAAGTTTAATGAATTTCGGCCATAGAGCATAATGCATTTCGAATCTTTTGGGAGGTCCTGTAGATAAACTATCCATTCGAATGGAACCAAAAAGGGAGGTGCACAACTAGATGTTACAACTATCCAAAATATGCAGTTTCAACATTCTACGCCTAATAGTTTTTGAGATATGCAAGTTTAATGAATTTCGGCCCATAGAGCTTAATGTATTTCGAATCTTTTGGAAAGTCCTGTAGATAAACTGTCCAGTCGAATGGAACCAAAAGGGGAGGTGCACAACTAGATCTTACAGCTATCCAAAATATGAAGTTTCGACATTCTACGCTTAATAATTTTTGAGATATGCGAGTTTAATGAATTTCAGCCCATAGAGCGTAATGTATTTCGAATCTTTTGGGCGGTCCTGTACATAAACTATCCATCTGATTGCGACCAAAAGGGGAGGTGCACAACTAGATCATAGAACAATCCTAATTATCAAATCTCAACATTCTACGACCAATAGTTTTTGAGATATGCCTGTTACATACGTACGTACGTACAGACGGCATGGAAAAACTGGCCACAATAGACTCGCCGCTGGTCAAAATGAGTTGCAGACGCGTTTATATGATCGTGCATGCTAGCTTACGATGAGATGCATCGAAAAAAATTTTTAAATTAAATTTAGAGGTAGTCAAAATCGATTTTTTCGTCGAAATTTGGCCCCCAAAATTTTTCGGGATCACATTACTTCCTTATACTATGTACAAGGAAGTAAAAATTTCAGTTTACTTAGTTTCGTCGCCTAAGAGACGTTTTTGTTTACACTTCTCGTTTGCTGTTAATTTTTCTGAAGAGAATTTTTAGTGCATACTCAGTATAAAATCAACAAGAATTTAAAAAGAAAGAGTGGCTATAATTGAAGTGCACAGATCAAATTTTAAAAATTTCAACTTAAACTTGCATTTTTCAAAAGTATTTAGCAAAAGAAGCTCAAATTTCGCTAATAACGGTTTAAATCAACATCAATCTCAACACTAAAAATATGCATTTTGAATTTACTAAAATGAAAAATACAAGAAAATGATAGCCTTTGAAAAATTCTGTATCTTCGT
The DNA here is from genome assembly GCA_038373885.1 of Cheiracanthium punctorium. Taxonomy (NCBI): domain Eukaryota; kingdom Metazoa; phylum Arthropoda; class Arachnida; order Araneae; family Cheiracanthiidae; genus Cheiracanthium; species Cheiracanthium punctorium. Next base: position 10,499 of record JAWZYV010000589.1, on the reverse strand, counting down.
TGCAGTTTCTAGCAGCTTCAGCAAACGTAAAATACTTTTCATAACAACACACCATGCAACATACTTTTCGTAACTACGGACGCCATTTCATAACAACAACGTGCAGCAAGTATGTCCTCTCAACACCTGGATGAACCTGTTCCGTGCTCAGTTTACTTAGTTTGAAACTAACCGCACTCAATTTTGTATACGAACGCTCTAGTTCAGAAACTGAATGCACTTAGTTTCCTTTACGAACACTTTAGATGGAAACTCGTTTCACGAGTGTAACTCATTTGCCGTTTACGAATGCGGATATTTTTACTCGTTGATGACAAATAAAATAAACTGTTATGCAAATTATAACATGTTTTTTTTTTCCCTTTTCCCTTTGAAATTTATATTTTGAATCACTATAAAACAAAATTCACTCACGTCAGTGATCTTAACAAGAAACGCTATTCTCTGTTCCTCGTCTTCTACTTCTAGATGCTTCCACTCATCTATTACCTACTGAAAAAGATTAACAGAATGGTACAGTAAACAAACGAAAAAACACAAAAAATTGCTTTAAAAAAACTGTGATGTTGTTTCTGTGTGCAATGACACTAGGTAAAGTGAATTAATCTGTTAATCAGAACTGAAGGTATTATTCACACATTCGTTAACTGAATGAATAGTTTTAATCAGTTCTAAAGAAGATATATTCCTCGGGTTGCAAAAAAAAAAAACAAGAAATAGAAATCATGCGAAAAGCATTGATTATAAAACACTTTCCAACACATGAATATTTTTGCGCCAAATTTGGCAATGTATTTTCCTTAAATCTGGCGAGATTTCGGAGATAAGATAATCCCATACAGCACATAAGCTTAAATCAAGCTTGAAATTTCTTTGAATTTGACGTATTAATACAAGCTTGACAGTTCAATTCATTTTAAGCTTGCAGCAAGCTTGGAGATGACCTACTTTCGTCAAACGTTTTTTCTAGCGCCTGTTGTAATTGCCTCAACGGGCTTCTTCTTCTAGTCTCTAAATAAATATGAAAAGAGAGACTTCTATTATGAAACGTCCTGGAACTGGTGCATTCTATCATATGACCACAAAATTATTTTTACAAATGTTTTTAGTCAAAACTATAACAGAACACAAAATGGGGTAACATTTACCCCACGCGAGTGCTTAAGTTACTTTACCCTTTAATGTGCAGTGTGTCCGCTCCGGGAACGCCAAACTCTGACGTTTAGACTGTTGCCAGTCACGAAGAATAGATTTGATGTCTATAAAAATAGTTATGGATGACATAGATCCACGAGAATCTTTTACTTTTTAGCACGTCATTTCCCGTAAAATTTGTCACGATTCTTTTTAACAGCACTGACATGTGCTGAAAAAATGGAAGAATGCGGAGAACAGCTGGATACATTGCCCAATGTTGAAAAAAGGGCAGCCGTTGCCATCGCTCGACTCAAATACCAGCAAGATGGCGGACGATCGAAACGTTCATCGCGTGCCACCAGTGGCGGCTCGTGGGATACAGCAAGTACAGCCGGGCTGCACTTGAAATTATCAGCACATAGTTTAAAATAATTTATTCTACTAATTTTCCTAAATTCAGATTAGAATTGTGGAATTCCTACAGTAAATTAAAAAAATCTCCGAAAAAAACCAAACAAAAAAAAACGTATTGTGGCCGGATCGCTCATTCAGAAAAAAGCACTTTAATCTTCCCGCAATTCAATTGGGAAAATCTTTGGTTCAGCCCAGAGCGCTGAAAAGAAAATTGGCAGCACCGTTGGCATGACAGCGACTACGTCAGCAGCCTCTCCGGCATAGGGAGTATGCAGCTGATACAGCGGATGGAAGATTTTCTAACGGCGGCTGAACTTGAGAACTCGACTAACTGATTCGCTCGGACGAGAAGTGAGGGAGGGAGTAAGGAGAATATATGTTTGGAAAACTCAGGACTTTATATTGCTGAATTTATCAAGAAGGTAAGTCTGAATAGACGCTTATGAATGGACAATTACCCATCAAAGCAATATTGTTTTTATGTAAGCAAGAACTGGCATTTAGACATGGCGAGCGAGAAAATTCTTTAAACATGGGAAATTTTAAAGAGCTTTTAAAATTATGTATATCTGAATTAAAACAACGCCTTTTGATGAGGACATCACTGACCGATTCGCATGTTTAAAAGAAAGGAGGATTGATTTGACTTATAACAAATAAGTAAGGATTCTTTTTTTTTTTTCTTCTCAAGTTATCGTTACAAAGGAAAATTCTAAGGAAACTTCGAATCAGACACGGATTAATGTAATTTTGAGGATAAGAGCGGCTGGTTGAAATTTATGTCCATTTTATGGAAGTAAAATAGGATCTCTGACATTTTTTATGTAATTTCTTTTTTTTTTTTTCCTCGGTGAGGGCTTAATCCGCCAGCTTTCGAATTCAGTAACAAAGATTTTCCAATCCTCTCCGGAGGAAAGGGGGGGGGGGGGCTCATATGCTTCCGGCTGCACAAACATTTTTGACCACAGGCCGCCACTGCGTGCCACAGATCTAGAGAGCATTTTTTTTTGACGTCCGCTGACTGTGCCGGGTAAGTAGACAGACCGAGAAAACTTCGTAAGTCATGGATATTCTCCGGACGACTCCAGTTCTTGACTGCGGACGTCTTTTCGGGGTCGGTTCGGACTCCGTGGGAAGGACTGGGAACGGACTGTGCCGGGCACAGTCAGCTGTCGTATATAAAAGGCTCTCTAGATCTGTGGCACGCGATGAACGTTTCGATCATCCGCCATCTTGCTGGTAGTTGAGTCGAGAGATGGCAACGGCTGCCCTTTTTTCAGCATTGGGAAAGGGTTAAGTGGGAGCGAGTGCTGACGGGTTAAATGATATCCCTCGAGCTCGAATTATAAGTCCTCGGGCGGTGAAAAGAAATGAGCCCGAAAGCACACTATAAAAGAACATGGATTGATTACGGTTGCTGCACGTATTCTGAGATCGGCACGCAGGCGCAGGCCGAACTCAGACATTCAGGCAGACATACATATTCATGTACGCAAGCCCCATGATAAAGCACGCATAGCTGCCCAATATAGCACAAGGCTTGCAACCCACCATGCTCCCCGACAAGACTTGGACCACCATACCGGGAGGTTGAACCCACCGATACGGCCAGCCTTGCCGTAACATATCGTGCCTCAACGAGCTACTGAAAGTTTGCATTGTTGCAACAATACACAAACAGCGAACCTACAACAATCACCGTGCTGGGAAATGTAGCACTGCAACAATTGCAGTGGCTGAGAGGTTCCGCCCTCAAAACTGGAAGGCGGGAGGTGCCAGGTTCGAACGGAGGGAGGGGGATGTGGCATTATCACTATGAGACCCTGTAAAAGAGGTTTAAAAAATTCCATCGTTTAACTGAAGAATCTAAAAATTTTATACACATTTTCTCGCCCTAGAAATGTATTAGTGTGAAAGTAACCATCATAAGGACAGATCTGGCCAAGAAATTAAACTTGACGATTATCTGTGGGACGGATGTGCGTGGCTGTGGTTGAGGGGTGCGCTGCTCGTCCGGTTTGTTTTCCCCTCTTGGGTTTATAGTTATACCTACTGTAGGTGGTGTTCTTACTTCCTTTTTTGGTTGTTTTTTTTTCCTTTAATTTAGAATAGCACGAGGTAAGTGCATTTCTCCCTTCCTTTTCTTGGGGTAACTCCCCCGTGTCTTGTTTTTTGTGGGCGGTTACCTGCATTCATGTCCATGCATTCGGAATTCAACGTGGCAGACGGTGAAGCCGTGTCTAACGTAAGTTTTTGTATCAGGGAAGAAGTCCCTCCTCCCCTCCAACTGGAATATGCTTTTGCTAATGGAGTAAATAACATAGTCATCTTTTTAGAAGCCCAGGATGGTAACATCCCCCGTAACCAACCACATAAATTAAAAGCAGAGCTGACTAGCAAATTGCAGTTCAGCGGTCACATACTAAACCTTAAATTTACGAGAAATAACAAATTAATGATTGAGACGTCAAATTTGAACTGTGCAAAAGAACTGGCGGAAATGACAGACGTCCTTCAGAAACCTATCCGCCCGTACGTCCAACAAGAAAATATAACTTCCCGCTTTTTATTGCATAACATCGCAACTAGCATCCCGCTTGAAGATTTAGGAACAGAATTACAGGCTGAAAATAACCTCAAAATCAAAGAAATTCGCCGCTTTACAAAAAAAAGTCCCACTGGAACAGTTCCTACAGAAACGGTACTGATCACCATTTTTGGTACCAACATCCCCTCTGAAATAAAAATATTTTACATGATTGAGAAGATTAAAAGATTTTATGATCGCCCTCGGCAATGTCTAAATTGTTGGCGTTTCGACCACATAGCTCAAAAATGCAAATACGAAGCGGTTTGTAAAAAATGCGCCGGAAATCATAGTTTTCTAAGCTGTCAGTCAACACAACTGAAATGCAGCAATTGTGATGAAGCACACGAGGCTTCCAGTATTAATTGCTCAGCGAGAGCTACAGAAATAAACCTTCTTAAATTCAAAGCTGACAATCACCTCCCCATCACCGAGGCAAGGCGGCGCTTTCAAGCTCCTGCAAATGAAAAAACTTTCGCGACTGCTTTGAAGAACGATATTCACTTCAAGACCCTTGTCACCGGAAACAACTCTATTTCTAAGAAAGACTTAGAAGCTACTCTCGAGCACTTCCTACAGCGCTCCCAGGAGATTATGACAAACGTCCTACAGCAACAAACTCATATATTCCTACAGGCTCTCGGAAGTCTAATGCAGAATTTCTCTGGCTTAGTCCAGGAACGTGTTATCACCACAGTTGAAGCTACTAAATCTGAGGATTATACATCACCAGAACGGAAAACGAAAAAACCCAAAGCGGGTCCCTCTGGAAAAACTCAGAACATACTTCCAACATATCGACCAGACCAAATTTCTCAAAACAAACTCTCAAAGACTCTAGAACAAATTTTTAGCAGTGCCGACACTGGCCCGCCAGTATCGGCTTTGGGCCTGGAAAACATGGACGAGGAATTCTAGTCCCCTCCCCCCCCCTTTTTTTTTCTTCTCTTTCGTTGCTGCCCCTTTTTCGTTTGAGGGTTTTTTTTCTTGTTTTTTCCCTCCCCCTTTTTTTCAGGATGGCTGCTAATTTTTCCTTTTCTGTGGTGCAGTGGAATGCAAGGGGCATTCGTTCGAAGTGTCATTGGCTTAAATTCCGTCCGTTTTCTACCGCTGACGTAGTGGTTTTGCAGGAATCCTTTCTCAAGGCTAGCGACTCCTTTAATATGAAAGGGATGGTGGTTTACAGGCAAGACAGGCCTGGGCGGGGTGGGGGTCTCCTCACTGCTGTCCACTCTAAATTACCCTCTTTGCAAGTTGACATTGGTAGTTGCTCAACCAATGATGTAGAAAGTATGTGTGTTAAAATTTGGATATCGTCTCGGTGGATTTACATAGTCAATGTGTACTGTCCGTGCGGTCGGGTCACTGGTACCTGGTTCCGTGACCTTATGAAGTACATTCAAAGCCCCTATCTAATTTTGGGCGACTTTAACCAAAAGCATATTGCTTGGGGTAACGCACAAAATACAATTGGTTCTGAGGAAATTTTTAACTGGGTGCTTAACAGCAACACTTGCATCTTAAACACTAAGTTTCCGACGCATATCGCTCCGAGTGGTACGCAGTCCCTGATTGATTTATCACTTTCCAGCGCAGACATTTTTCCCAATTTTCACCTCTATGTACACTCGGACAGTTTCGATTCAGACCACTTTCCCATTGTCCTTGACCTGTCCCCCTTCTCTGCCCCAAAACGCATGGTGTATAACACAGATTGGGTAGCAATTTCCCGGGCTATCAATGTTTCGATGGCGTCCGGGACTTCAGTCGCCTTCCATGACTTCCAAGCTCTCTTTAAAGAAAAGCTCCGTACCCATATGAAAAGGCATCCCATATCCCCTCTTAGCCCTCCTTGGTGGGATTCGCGCTGTGCCTGGCTTCTGGGTCAAAAAAGGAAATACTTACGTTTATCCAAAACATATCTGTCCAAAGATTATTGGAGAGAATATAAACGGTTCTCCTCCCAGCTTAAACGGTATACAAAGACACGGGCCAGGGCCTTTTGGGCTGACATCTGTGCTACCCCTCAGAATGGTACTATATATAAAATCCTAAAAGCGCTGAGCAATAGGTCTGCGGAGGGTGGATCTCACCTCCTTCTTGAACATCAAGGGTCCGTGGTGGCCGATTCTGTTAATCAGGCTAACGCGTTCGGAATACAGTTTAGCAGTAGCAGGAATTTGGAAGGGATCCCGTATGACCTCAGCGGTGACAATGAGCATTGGAACAGGGATATTACACTGGAAGAATTTAATACAGCTATAAGCCAAATGAAAAACACCACTCCTGGTGAAGACGGTGTTACGGGCTTTATTTTCAAGGCTTTAAGTCATGCCAATCGGGAAAAAATGCTCCTGGATTTTAACAGCATGTTTCGGGTTGGTACGGTGCCTGCAGACTGGAAATCTGCGATTATTCTCCCTCTTTGGAAATTTGGCAAACCAAAAAATCAGCTCAGTTCTTATAGACCTATTGCCCTCACCTTGGTGGGGTGCAAGGTTATGGAAAGAATCCTCCTTAAACGTATCTTAGATTGGGTAATGGAAAAGCACATATTTCACGATCGGCACTTTGGCTTTCTTCCTACTAAGGATAGTACTAAAGCTCTGTATCTATTCCATCACGACATCAAAAAAGCAAGAACGAGTGGGGAGTATGTAGTCGCAGTGAAGTTAGATATTAATGCTGCATACGACTCGGTGTGGAGGGATGCCCTAGTACACAAAATGGTAACTTTAGGGATTTCAGGTAGGACGGCTTTATGGATTAAAAACTGGATTAGCGACAGGACAATACAAATTAAATGGAGGGGGGTGTTCTCCCGCAAGCTGGAGTCTAACCGGGGGGTTCCACAAGGCAGTGTTCTATCGCCCATTTTATTTATGATATACTTGTGGGATTTCTTTGAGACAATAGACTCTGGAAGTCAAGTAATCGTATACGCGGATGACATCCTGGTGTACTGTACAGATCAGTCCATGCCCACGGCGTTAGTAAAACTCCAGAATAGCCTGGATAGGGTTCACCAGTGGTGCAAGTATTGGAAACTGGATATTCGCCCTGACAAATGTGCTGCGATTAACTTCTCCCGGAAAACTGCCCCCCCAATTTCTGACTTAAAAATCCAGGGGGCTGCCATCCCTTGGGAAACGAACATAAAAGTTCTTGGTGTTTTCTTTTCAAGCAACCTCAATTTTAAACACCACGTTAACTACATCGTGAAAAAAGCTCTTAAACGTTTAAATCTCCTAAAAGCCATTGCCTCCTCTAGATGGGGTTGTCGTACAGCCGACCTTCTCAACTTAGTTAACGCCGTTATTCGTGGTACCCTAGAGTACGCGTGCCCCGTATATGGTAGCACTGCTCCTTCCACTTTAAAACGCCTGGATGTGGTTTATAATGCGGCCTTACGCTTCGCGACCGGTCTTCCAATGTGGACCCCCCTCTTTAAACTGTATAAGGAATCTGGTCAATGTCCCCTTTCGCTGCGCAGGGAGTTCCTCTCCTCGGTGTTTCTCCTTAAATGCGGCACATACTCTGACCTGAACTATTCTTTAAACTGCACCCAACCTCTGTTAGAGAGGTATTTGGAGGGGTTGCAGATAACGCCTGCTCAATTAATTCCCACTCGTTGGCCTCTCGGTCATAGTACGGAGTTTGTAGAAATCATTTCGGAACACCTTCCCTTTCAAAATAAAAACCTTCCTCCCCAGGCAATTAGGGGGAGTTTAAATGAATACATAGAGAATGCTTACGAAAATTACCACATTATTGCTACTGATGCTTCCAAGGATAATCAAAAAACTGCTGTTGCAGCAGTAGACACTCGTAACACTATTTACCGAGCTCACCTAATCAATCATATCAATTCGGTATTTACTGCCGAAGTCCTCGCCATAAATTTAGCCGTAACTAGTTTAATACACACGGGCAACTATCTAATCCTTACGGATAGCAAATCGGCTCTGGAAAGCCTCAAAACTACTACCTACAAATCTCCGGCTGCAGTATTACAGTTATACCACAACCTTCGTATGGCCAAGTTACACGGAGCTAACATTTCCCTAATTTGGGTCCCTGGCCATATGGGGATTCAAGCTAACGAACAGGCAGACAGTTTAGCAAAGCATGGTCCTTTTGCTACAAATACTTACAGCGGTGTTGCTCCGGACGACATTAAAAAACACTTCAAAAATTGCTTAAACGCTCACCTTGATAACTGGTGGTTGAATTGTAAATATTCAACAACTAATGCACACTTAGGTAAAGACATTTACAAATGGTCTAGAAACCGCTATGAGGACGTTTTAACTGCCCGTCTTCGCACTCTAAGTTTTGCTACGGAAGAAAGGCTGCACAAATTTAAACTTACTCCCTCGCCGTTATGTGGTATTTGTTTGGCTGCAGTCGGTACAGAATATCATTATATTTTTGAATGCAGGGCGTTTAGGGATGAAAAGAATTTATTACTACAGGAAATGAACATTACCGACCCCCTTCCCTCGTGGCAGGCTTTTTGGTGTCTTCTAAATTCAAATAAAAAAGCTTTTCGTTTACTACACCGGCTCTTGTTTGGTTGTGGACGTTTTTAAGTTGTGTGTTCTGGAGTTGAGTGGTTTTGATTGCTGGTGCTCCAGAAATTTTTGGAGGCTCTCTCCTAGTGTTCGGTTTCTAGGTAGTTTTTTTTTTTTAATATGTGAAAGGAATTGAGCAAGAATGATTTACAAAAATTAGATATGGTTATTTTGGGTACCTTGAGAATATATATCCTCTACAAATCGTCAGACAACATCTGTTTTGATACTCGTGCCAGGAAGTTGAAAGAAAAGGAAAGGAAAGGAAAAAGGAAATAATGGGTGTTTTTTCTCTCTTTTGAAGTTTTTTTTTTTTTTTTTTTTTTTTTTCCCTGTGTCCCCGAAAATCCTGATTAGTCTTACTAAATCATTAGAGGTTATGCCGGCTGGTCTTGCCGCAGCGCACACCTCAACCACCACAAACAAACAAACAAACAAACGATTATCTGGACTCCGCCCTCGCTGACTCTCCAGACTGTGACAGGTGACAAGATCGAAGTGGGCGGAAAAGCGCAAGTAGAAATCACGTTTGGAAATGCCAGATACGACCATGTGGTATATGTCGCCAATATTACAGACTCTTTTATTCTCGGACTGGACTTTTTAAAAACACACAAATTTAATTTGGACTTTAAGAATAATGAGCTTCGTTCAGACTCAGAAGAAATAGCTGCGTTCGATATTAGAGATGAAACTGTTTTGCCTGTTCAGCAAATAATAGTCCAGACTGATATCACTCTACCTCCCAGAACTGATTCAATAATTTCTGGAACAGTAAAAGAAAGCAATAAATTCCGTTTTGGATTAATCGAACACCCAAACAATAGTGATTCTGTCAGAGGAGTACTTGTGGGAGCAACACTTGTGGACTTGTCGAGAACAGAAATTCCAGTTAGAGTAGCAAATGTGACGGACAAGTCGAAGGTGATAAAGAAAAATGAAGTGTTGGCGACATGCACTCCTGTTACCTGCATTAATAAGAACATCAGCCAAACGACAGCTAAATCTTCCGAGTGCCTGACGAAGGAATTATTACAAGACGTGGAGTTAACGGCATAACAGAGAAGCGCTGCGGAGAAAATAATAGCTGAATTTGAAGACCTCTTCTCTCGTACTTCCGGTGACTTTGGCCGTACGAGGTTAACGCAGCATAGAATAGACACAAGCAGCCATTCTCCCATCAAGCAACATCCTAGGCGGCTGCCGTTTGCTAAGCAAGAAGAGGTGAACAGACTTTTAGAGGAGATGCAGCGTGATGACGTCATCGAGCCATCGACTAGTCCGTGGGCCTCGCCGATTGTTTTGGTCCGAAAGAAAGATGGTTCCACCCGGTTCTGCGTTGACTATAGACGACTGAATGACATAACCAAGAAAGACAGCTACCCTCTTCCCAGGATAGACGACACATTGGACACTTTATCGGGAAATGAATGGTTCTCCACTCTGGATTTCAAGAGTGGCTACTGGCAAGTAGAAATCTATCCCGATGGCCGTGAAAAGACTGCGTTCACCACCGGACAAGGATTGTGGCAGTTCAATGTTATGCCTTTTGGACTCTGCAACGCACCGGCTACATTCGAGCGTCTGATGGAGACAGTGTTGAGAGGACTTTCCTACGAAGCATGTCTCGTTTATTTGGACGATATCATCATCGTCGGAAAGACTTTCGAAGAGCATCTTGAGAACATTCGAAAGGCACTGCAGAAATTAAAAGAGGCAAACTTGAAACTAAGTCCATCGAAGTGCAATTTGTTTCGTCGGGAAGTACGTTACCTCGGGCACATAAT
>JAWZYV010000588.1:0-27873 GCA_038373885.1 Cheiracanthium punctorium | reverse complement strand
TTTTTTTTCCTTTTTTTTTTTAATTTCAGCAATCGTATAAAGGTATGCTATTTTTAAATATTTTACGCAAGATTTATCAGAAGTGCTATATTAGACGTAATATTAGATATATCTAAAAATCCATGCACAGTCTTTTGTAATATATGCTAGAAAATCTTTTTTATTTTTATAAAAGTAGTAGGGATTTTAAGAAATCAATTTTTTAACTTTTCTTAAAAATTTTACTAAAATGTGCAGTTTAAAGAAATATATTTTTCAAAATGTACTTGTAGTCATAGGCGTAATCTGGGGGGGGCAAGGGGGGGCAATTGCCCCTGCAGTTGTAAAAATTGCCCCCCTAGTCTAAAAAGTCAGGGGGCAAAGTTATGATTTTGAACCCAAATCATGCATTTATAACCCAAATATACTATCAGATTCAAAAAAAAAAAAAAAAAAAAAAAACTTCCCCTGCAAAAATCAACAAAAGAATAGAGTCACAGAAGCTTTTCAACCCAACAGGAACGATGGCAGATTCTACCAAATGGCCAAGCTAGATAATTTCTCAGGAAAGCAAAAATCAAGGGGCAGCGATTTTAAACTTGTCTGAAATAAATTGTTCAGCGTTAGAAAAAAAAGACCTGTTGCTGTAAATAGTGAGCAAAAAGAGGTCATTTTCACAGGCAATGCCGCAATTAGAGTTTATGTCATCCGGGGAAAAACCATAATTAGTGTCGTGTGCATGGGCGCCCATAGTAATTTTTCTAGGGGGGGGGCAAACTTTAAAAAATTTTTCTAGAGGGGGGCAAATTTCAAACTTTTAACAAATTTACTTCTGTTTTTGCCATTTGTTAACATAATGAGACATTAACTTAAAACTTTAGGGGCGGGGAAGTTCCCTACCTTGCCCCCCCTTATGGGCGCCCATGGTCGTGTGCCCCCTCGCATGGAGCCGCGCCCCATCCCAAGAAACTATAACTGATTTTGGCGTTCCATTTAGAATGTCTCCCGGTGCTTGTCCCCGCTTGCCCCCCCCCTTTAGTTGCCGCCCTGTCACAGGTTGGGGCCAGTTTCTCATTTATATTTTAATGAACCTAATTTTGGTGTTTGAAGGTCAGTAGCAGAGAGACAACATATTTTTATGATCGGGCACAACTTACTTGACTTGACAAACGACTAATTGTGAATTCAAATGCGACGCAGTTTAAGAGAACAAGAAACGGTCTGCGATTTTATGATTTATATCTGCTGCCAAGGGTAACTAGGGGCCCGTGCCCCAGACTTCGTAGGGGGCTCCAAAATAAGTTATGGTTCCATGGGAGGGGGCCGTTCTAGTTGGTTCGTCGTGAGAGATAAACTCTAGTTGCAGTACTATCTAAGTCAGTATTTCGATACCTTTAACCCTTTTAGATTTTCATGCATTAGAAAAATATAGCAACAAATCACCTCATTACTTCCTACTAACAGCGTTGCTCCCAGAAATACGGAGAAGCAACGTTCGACACAGAAGGGGAACCTTCACTGCTATTGTTTATACCGATCTGCTGATGTGCATACATGGGCGCCCATAGTAATTTTAATAGGGGGGGGCAAATTTCAAAAAAAAATTCTAGAGGGGGGCAAATTTCAAACTTTTAACAAATTTAGTTCTGTTTTTGCCATTGTTAACATCATGAGACATAACCCTAAAACTTTAGGGGGGGGCAAGTTCCATACCTTGCCCCCCTTATGGGCGCCCATGTGTGCATATAATTCTATTTTCTAGCATTTTAAAAAAATCGTTTAAAAGTCTAGCTAAGATAATATCTCAGAATATTAGTTTTCTTTAGAGTATATGTACATTCACCTAATTTATATACCTCCCACCCACTTTTTTTTTCGTGAATACGTCTTCAACTCAATAACTTACATAATTTATCAGGGGTCAATCCAGGAATATTTTCCAGGGTCCCATTTTTGTAAAAACTGCCTATTTTTGTGAATTTTAATGCTTAATTTTGTGAATTTCAGACCTTCTTTTTGTGAATTTTCAAACCAAATTTTAATAAAAGTCACTTTTTTTGTTAATTGATGAAACACATTAAAATGTAGGGTAAAATGCCAATGAAGGGCAGTTTTAATCGACTGTATTTTTGTGAAGGGGTTCCGTTAAAATCGATTGTAATTTTGTTAAAGAGCCACAAAACGAACCCAATGTTTGTTTGTATCGACGCCTGTCCCCCGCTTATGCCGAACTTTTGATTAATGAAGTCACGCTAAAAGTCGTTCCAGCTCTTCAAATTATTAAATATCTTTTTCCACATTATTTTTCTAAAAATATTTACAATATCACCAACCCCCCCCCCAAAAAAAAAAATAAATAAAATAAATAAATAATAAAATAAAATAATAAATAAATAAATAAAAATAACGTACTGGACTCTCTTAAAAATTTAAAATTTTCTGTCCAAGTCAAGGAAAAACATGGACATTGAGCTTAGAATGCTGTAAATTCAGCAGGTCGCTAACATTAAAGAAAGTTCCGCGGGAACTGAGGTTACAGAAAATAGAAAATGTGCAGTGCAATGAGTTTCATTGTAATGTATTTCAAACCCCGCAAGAAAAGCGGCTTTTTAACAAGGCATAACATGATCGTTTTTCTGGACCTACAAACAAAACATAAGAACATGTCATCACTAAATGACCATTAAGATTCTGTGAAACATTGGGGTAATTTAAATGTCGAGCGCGGCCCTTTTATCTCCCGTTAACGCAAAAATCAGTCACATCTGTGTTCACTTAAATAGAATAGGACCAGTTTTTCCCGCAAGCATATTGACTTGATGTTTTATGAAGAAGAACACGGGAGATGTACAAGAGGGTTGAATGAGCTGCAAAGAATGGATTACAAAGAGCTAAGCTAAATAAATTATGTCTGTGTGTCAAGTTTGGTTAAGTTAAATGAATTTTACCAGCCGAATATCTGTATCCTGCAGCGAAATATTAACTTGCTTTGTGCATGAGTACAGGTAAGTAGTTTTCGTAATTTTCTTGTCAAATCGGTAAATTTTAAAGAAAGATAAACTATTAGTCTGGAGAAAAGACTCCAATGTACTGATGAACATCATCTGGGTTTGTTTGTCAGGAATTCCTTAAATAGAAGACGTCCATTATAGTTGCGCTTTGAGGGGGAAAATGTAATTTTGTTTAAATTAAAAATGATGCCTCTCCTTACTTATTGGAAAGAGCGTTTGAAAATCAAAGTCGGCCGCTTCAGTTTTTGACCGTCAAATGTTTCTTGGCAGCCAAGCCAGCCCTGCTCATGTCCTGTGGCTGTGGAGTTTTTTTTTTTTTTTTTTTTTATAGTGAACACATATTGCAATTTCCAATCCTTCCAATGAACTTTGTTTTGGACGTACTGCTTAAAGCTCTCTCTTAAAGCAGACTCTACCGCTTAAAGCTGATTCGGTCCCCAGTGATACCAGTGGCTGTGGAGTTGTTTTTCTTAAAAGGGGAAAAAAGTAAGCCCTTTTTATCTATTTTATTAATTATACTTATTGCACTAGTTACTTTTTGTTTTCAAGAGTCAAAAATAACTGTTCTCAAATTTCATCCGTTTTAGTACAGTATTTTTTTTTCCATTGTTACAGAAGAAATATTTTATGATTTATAGTTTATATATATATATATACTAGCTGCGTGCCCGTTCTTCTCATGGTAGGAAACGAAAATTTTCCTTACATGTGTAATTCGAATTTATTCGTGGTGTGGAATCTTAAAAAAAAAAAAAAAAAAAAAAAGTAAAACTATTTGACTTTTGACGTAAAGTTTGCGTCATGAGTACTAACCTGGCATCATTGCAGTATAATGACTCAAAAACTACGTCAGTGTCATTCACTATCAAAAAAGTGAAAAGCTTAATGGTTTGCAGAGATGTCTTATTTCTACACCATACTGTTTTTTAGGTTCAAGTTGTAGCATTAAATATACCTAAGACACTACATGAAATGGACAGCCGTTTATTTGTTTCCGAACATGTACCATGTAAGGAAAGTACTGTAATCATGAAAAAATACGACTTCGAGATTTTGGTGTATTTACACGTTTTGAGGTCTTCTGAATTCATTTATGGTATTTTCAAGAGATGTTTTTAAATGGCTGCACACCCGCTCTTCATACGGGAAGAAGCGAATATTTTACTAAAATCTTATCTGCATGTGACAAAGCAGAATTTTATTTTTAAAAAAGTTCAAGTAATCTCCTCTGTTGAAATTACGGCGGGATATATTAACGTAAGTTAGAATTACTTTTCGTTTAGTTGGTTGTAAGATAACCGTTGAAAAAGGTTAAACACTTTTAATTTCATGAAATATTTATTAACGTGGTATATTGTGATTTATTCATATTATCCTTACAAATCTAATAATACTACCTATTACGTACATTAATACTATCTATCTTCGCTTCTCCCTCTTCAAAGCTCGCTTAAAAGAAGCAGCTTAGATTATTTGGCACCGATGGGATCTTTTAATTCTATGGCGATTCTTTGCAATTTACGCATTAACATAAATAATAATCATTTCACATAATCGTTGCCATTAAGGAAACTCTCCATATATATTTAATTTATGCAGAGTTTTATAAGATTGGCGTATTTAGCACCGCAAAAAATTTCATCTCACCGTGGGGAGAAACTATCCAAGGGGTGCCATTTTAAATATCCATGTATCCAATATAGCGATATCTTATATATCCTACGTGGTCCTGTCTCCTGAAAAACTTCAAACTGTGTAATCTCGAGGAGCTATTTATTCCCGCTTTGATTGAGACAGGGAGTTAGAATTGCAGAGCTTACAAACTTCACGCATTTTTTTAAAATTTATGATGTCACTGTTTAACTGCCGTAAAGGATACCCCGGTTGGCTGAGGGAGTTAATTTCGATATTTTGCATAGTAGTTTTCAAACGGTGTCATTAAAACTTTGCTTTATATAGGACCACTATGGAGGAACGTAATTCAACGTTAAAATAAAGCTATACTCGCAGCATGCATGATATGTTAGGCAACGCCCGCCCCATAATTAAATGCCAAAAATAAAAAAAAGTAAATAGAAAATTTTAATATATCGCGCTTTAAAACGAACTTTGTAATTTTTAAAATGAACATTTTCAGCTGTGTTAGGACATTTTAATTTTTAAATAAGCAACGGATTAAAATACCACTTCTAATAATAATAATCGTGAATTTCTTAGTTTATTTCTACAGTAAATTTTTATCAAAATATCGTCTCCCTGTGTTGAAAAAAGAGCTGGAATAAATGAGTTAAAATTGTGGCGTAATTTTTACGTATCTTAAAGCAACTGACGTCATCGATCCTCACTTGCGAATTGAAAATACGGACGGTGCCCCATTAAAAATTTCTATGGATAGGTGGAAAAACCTTTTTTCTAATCCTTTTTGTGGCAACAACCCAACATAAATTCTCGTGCCATGATTGCAATGCAATGGCGTAAGCTCTCCGCGTCGATGCTATCAAATTCTAAATATTAGGTTGCATTCAAATTCGTAAAAAATCATCTAATTTACATAATTTTTTCGTTTTCATTTTCAAAGAGGGAGAAAATAATGTTTCACGATTTGTCAAAGTATCAAAAAGTTATGACGGATAGAATTCAAGATGCGACAGTTTTAAAATTATTTTACGAAAAAATTAGCCAAAACAGATGCTTAGTAGAAAAATTCCTAAAAATCGGTAAATCATGTTACGTACAAACTATTTTTAAAAGAAAATTTTCTCCTCTATCCGATGATACAAATGCCGTTTTGCTGCGAGCGTAATTTCCGCCATTATTACGAATTAGGTGAGAAAAAATGCCGAAAATCGCATAAAACATAAAATAAAAAAATTCTAGGTGGAATTTCGAAAAAATCGCTTCGAGGTGCACAACTTCATGTATAGAACTTCCTGAGTACCAAATTTGGGTGTTTCTAGGTGCAGCCCTTTGTCCGTAACGCGCCGACACACACACAGACATCCTCTTTTATAATAAGTATATATATATATATATATATATATATATATATATAGATATAGATATATACATATACATATAAACATTATATATATGTGTGTGTGTGTGTACGGGCACGCATATATAGACAATAGACTTTCATTTAGAATGAAATTTGCCCCCTTGCCCCCCCAGTTTCGAAGCCCAAGTTACGCCCATGCTTGTAGTTGAACATTTAAATGAATCCAGTTCATCATTTGTGCTTTTATTATTTTTTTTAAATAAATAAAAATTGCAGAAAGGGTAAATTGTCCCCCTAAGAAAAATAATACAAGAACAGTAATTAAAAAAATATATATTGTTGTTGTTAAATATCAAGTTTTTGCTTTTACGCCATTACCTCACGAGCTCTTCACTACTTTTTGGAAATAATAATTAAAATTTTGTTTATTATCTTTTTTTTTTTCATCTTTCATTTCTAAAATAAAACTCGAATAGCTACATTTTTTAGCTGTTTTTATATTGGATTAAAGAATTTGATTTTTTATATGTGTTATGTAATTATTAAAAAAATAAAAATGAAACTTTTCAGTATGCATTTTGGTAAGTATACTCTTTAAAAAAGTTAAAATTATACGATATTGTGGGCATGGGAGCCCCAGTAATAATGCTACATCTTCAAATTTCTTTTTCTTTCAGAGACGGCAGCTATTTACACTGTATTTGCAATCAATCAAGAAGACTAATACTTGATAATTAATAACAAAATCAGGAGGGGTGCTCAATGATTCTCTTAGTTTTCCAATGCAGGCTCAGACTGGCCAGGTCGGCTAGTCGGCGATCGCCGAGGACCCCCGCAGAGGCCCCCAAAATGCATATACTACTTTATAGTTAGAGTAATTTGATATCGCAGTAATTTTATTACTTATTTCCGAGTGATCCTGCGTCTTGGCTTAGAGGCGCAGCGCAGTACCCCAGGAACCCCGAAGGAAACCTTGAGGGAACACAGGAACCTTGAAGGAGCCCCCGAAGAGTCAGGAACCCCCAAAGCTCTAAAATAGTTCAATGTGGTTTTGAGGCACATAAGACTGATTTCCAAATACTACATGTAATATTCTATTCCCTCTAAATTCCTCAGTAGGGGGACCTTTTTCAATCTCTAGCCGAGGGACTCCAAAGGAGCCAGTCCGGGCCTGTTCCAATCTTTTATTATTTTTATTATGTATCTAGAATTTTACGATCAAAAATTTTCCTTGAAGTGTGGATTTTCTTCTCATATTGCTGAGGAATAATTACTAATTGTAAACACACTTTAATCATAATTGTCTACCCAGTAAATGAGAAGTTTCATTTTAAAGCCAGAAACAACTACAAAAAAAAAAAAAAATCAAAAACCCACCTCGCCATTGGATTTTACAACTTTTATCATCCTTGAGAAGTTATACAAAGAAAAAAAAAGGACAAATATATCTTTTTCTAATGGGCTTAAATGGCTTTATACTATCATACACTTATAGATTCACTTGATAGCAGGGTTTACGTTTACTCAGATTTTTGAGTAATTTATCCAAATTTTGTTGACTATGGTGAAAAAAAAAAAGAAAATGAAAAACACATAGTGAGTTTTGTATATGTAAAAACCAATATTTCTTAAGATAATGGGCCTTTGTGACCCACTTTTATCAGACTTCAGAGCGATCCCTGGATAGATCAGATTTACTGACTATCAGAAGGGAGAAAACGAATTCGAGTTTCCAGTTTTTCGGGGGAAATTAGTCTATATATAGAGATTTTCTGCAGTTAATGACTTAAAGTAAGAAATTTCACAATGGATCCCGACCTTTTTGTTTAGGTTTGAAACACTGAACTTTATAATTTTTTTATTAATTAATTTTTATATGGGGCAGTCTAAAAATATAATTATTAATGACTATGTCATTCTGTCTCTCACCTCCTTTATTGAAAATGTGTCCCAAAAATGCGACATAAGTTTACATAAATTTAAATACTATTAGTTCACAACAGCTTTAATCAGTTGTTACAATATTTCATAAGCTGTAGAATATGCATCACATGTATTCTTCTATAAATAGGTTACAATTATAAAAATTTCAACATAGGGTTACCAGAAGAAATACACGAAAGATGAGCGATAAAATGACATAGTCAACGAATATCGTTTTAATATGGCAATAATGAAACTAAAAAATTAGGGGGGTTCAGGGGATCTCCCCCTGACGAGGCTCGAACAGCCGAGTTTACATATATATATATATGTGTGTGTGTGTGTGTGTGTGTGTGCGGACACGCATATATGGACTTTCATTTAAAATGACTTTTGCCCCCCCAGTATCGAAGCCCAAGTTACGCCCATGTTTTTACACGTGCGCAAGCACAAGTGATACCGTGCGTAAGTGTGTGCAAGTGAAGCTGTGTTCATGTGTTTTTTCCTGCCCGCGAGTCGTGTTGTTTTGTAGTGGGCTGTGTCAGCGCAACTCAAGTTGGACATAAACATTTCGTCGCTTCAAAGGTGTTATAGCCAACCCTGGGTGAGTCGTTTCCAAATTATTTATTTTTCTTTCTCTTTTATTGCGCTGCTTGTATTTGATACCCCTCGTGTTGTTTTGACATGTCTCTGCCTTGTGAAAATGCCAGTACCGGCGATGGCACGTCCGGCCCTACCCAGTTAGCACGTGTTGCTGTTAAACCTCCCCCATTTTGTCGTACCGACCCCTCGCTATGGTTTATCCAACTAGATGCACAATTTAAATTAGGCGGCATCACGATGACACCCAATTTTACACGGCGATCTCCGCTTTGGAATCGGAAGTGTTACAATCGGTACGGGAGCTTGTCCTTAATCCCCCACCTACCGACAAATACAAGTCTCTTAAAGCCAAATTAATTGCCGTATACGCGGAGTCGGAGACTGTAAAAATTAAACACTTGCTCCAAGATCTGCAACTTGGCGATATGAGGCATGGCGACTATAAATCCGGCCAAGGAAGCTACGCGGGTCACGTGACGTGACGTCACTATTTCCGTCCCTTGCTTCTCGGGAGCTAGGGATGCCTAGAAGGCTAGCAGTCCCGTTGTGTTATTGTTTCATAAGAGACCACGTTGTTTGCGATTTTTAAAATCGTTTTAAATTAAAAATGCCAGATCGTTGCTGTGTGCCTAGTTGCTCGTCGAATTATGACAAAACTGGCAGATATATATCAGTATTTAAATTTCCTAAAGGGGAAAACGAAAAAAATCTGTGGATAAAGAAAATTCCGCGTAAAGACTGGTCACGCGCGTCAGGCCGCGGTCAGACTGGTCAGACCGCGTAAAGAAGTGTCGTCTGTGCAGAGCATTTTGTGGAATCTGATATTTATAAAGATTGATGAAATACCTGATAGAGAAGGTAAGATTTTAAAAATTCCAAGGAAATGTCCACAACTGAGAGATGGTGCCCATCCTTCAATATTTAAAAACTGCCCAAAATACCTGACGGAAAATAAAATTCCTTCAAGACCAAGTAGAACTGAAAAGCTACCAAAATTGGCTGATGCAAACTATCAGAAAATTTTAGATGGTGATAAAATCAAAAGCTTCAATGATATGCAGAAAGATATTGAGATAAAAGTCGATAAATTTAATTTGCATTTAAAGCCTGTTCTGATAAATAATGCTAATGAAGTTTTTTTTTTTGTTAAATATTAATTTTGTTTCGGCTCCAACTATTATATGAAGCATAAAAATCAATAGTGATATCAGTGTAAATATCTTTTATGGTGATACAGCTGTTCCTCTTACTAAATTTAAAAGCATTTTAAATCACCCCGAAGACCTTCTTGTACGATGGAGTACCCTTGAAAATTTACTAAGTGCAGTAAAAAACCTCGAAGAAAATGCTTTACATGAGTCCGTATTAAATGATAAAGAGAATTGTTTGAAACTATGAGAAAAATGCATCATTAAAAATGAGGAAAATGAGGTTTATCACAATAAACAGTTCATTCTAGATAAATCGAAAATGTAAATAGATTTCATCTGTCTCAGTATTATTCTAAATTCCTGCACTAATAAAACATAGGTATATGTGCAATTTAAAGAATTAGTTTTACGTTTTCTTCAGAAAAGATTGGATTTGTTCTTACGCTGTTTCATGTGTCTGAATTATATTAAATGGCTACTTTATTCAGTGAAATTTATTCAGTGAAGTAATAATGATTATTTTGCTCAAGTACTATTGCCAGTTTTGGAAAAACAAAAGCGTTTAAAGATATATTTACATGTACATATACATTTAATTTTGGTTTAGCTACGATAAATATAATGTAAATAGATTTCATCTGTCTCAATAGTTACAACCATCTTATAACGTCAAAATATTCTGTACCACTTGATTTGCCCATACAACACAAGCCCACAAGCAAAAACTCATTATAGAGTCATAAATAATTATCTGATCTTTTCAGTGATATTGTAACTGACTTTAACAGTGTTTCATAAACTCTGTAAGTATTTATTTAAAAACTGACATCTTTTTAGGTGAAAAATACTTTAGAAGTAATTTGAAGACAATAAATAATAATAATAGTAATAATTCATTAGTGACAATTTTCATTTTTTTAAGTTTTTCACTTCAAACTTTCCACCTTTAGGGGGGCTTGAGCCCCCATAGCCCCCCCCCGTGGGTGCGCCTATGAAAACTAATAAAGTGCTTTTATTATGTTTATTATTACAATTTCTTTAAGATAATTAGAAAGAAAATAATTTATATTTAACGGAAAAAACACTCAAAATACTGGTGTTAAACAATAAAGTAAATAAAAAACTTTGTAAAAAACACACATAAGATGTTATAGGTAAGAGGAGTTTGTTTTTTACAAAGTTTTTTATTTACTTTAATTTATATTTATTCTATTAATTTAGGTTTTACTGTAACTGGTTAAGAGTGTAACTGGATTATAACATTTATAATCATGAATAAGATCGCTTTCATCATCTTTAAATGTATTTTTGTAAATTTAAATAAAATACTTTTCTTTATTTTCCTTCTTAGTGTGTCTTTATTTTTCTTTTTTAAGCATAAATTCGTGTGTTTTTTTATTTAAATAATTAATGGAAGGTGTAGAAGACATAATACCTAAACTTTTCAGAAAATGTACACTAGTATATATTATAGATAAATTAATTAAAAGCCTTATAGCTTGTTCATAAACATTTTGCAATTTCAATTCAGAATTATATCATTTAATGTTATTTCAGTAACTTGCCATGTCATCTCAGTTTAAGAATTAGATAGCATTTTTAAAACCATTGAAAATATAAACGTTTTAAAGATTCTAAAAGCCGATTCGCCTGAGACTGCTAGGACGGAGGTCGTGACGTCAGCGGAAGCTTCCGTGGCCGGTGTTGTTGTTGCCATGTATGAGGCCTTGCCAGCTGCTGTCTAAGATGTCTGACTTATCCGCCGGTAGTTTAAGTGACACCATTCTTAAAACTTTGTGGATGAATCGCCTCCCATCTACTCCGGTGCACGTACACGAGTTGCAGGCTCCAGGTCCCAGTATTGCAACATTACAAGCGCAAATAGACCAGCTTATATAGCAAGTTGCTCATTTATGCTCTGTGCAACAGCAGCAGCCGCAGCGGGGTCGACCTTCTTTCCGTCAGCGGTCCAGGTCTCGAAGTAACTCAAAAAAGCGATACAAAGATTCCCCGGCAGATATTTGTTTTTACCATCATAACTTCGGTGCAAAGGCCCGGAAATGTACCCTTCCCTGTAATTTTAATGATTCGGAAAACTTAATCGGCCATCGCTCGAAACCGTGAGCGAGTGCGGCCGATCCATTGCGCGCCTCTTTGTCGTTGATAAAACCTCTGGCCTGAAATTTTTAGTTGACACCGGGGCTGACGTATCTGTCGTTCCTCCGCTGTCCCATGAGCGAAAAGGGTCCGCCAGCAAACTCGAGCTGTTTGCCGCAAACGGTTCCCCCATCAAAACCTTTGGTGAACGTCTGTTACAGGTCGATTTGGGCTTACGGAGAAAATTCCAATGGCCTTTCATTATTGCGTCGGTGTCACACCCTATTATCGGCGCAGATTTTCTGCATAGATTTGCACTGTTGGTCGACATTAAAAATCGTCGCCTTGTGGACACTGTGACAAACCTCACATACCCCGGTTTTTTTCGTAACAGCACGAATTTCGGCGTCAAACTTATTTCTGGAGCTACTCCGTATCATGAGCTGCTTAGGAAATTTCCTTTGATAACACATCCTGTTATGGGACACAGCCAACCTAAACACAATGTTACTCATCACATTGAGACGTCGGGACAGCCAATTTGCTCTAAGCCTTTGCTCTCCCTCCTGACAAGCTGAAGCCGCGAAAGATGAGTTTTCTTATTTGCTCGAGCAGGGACTTTGTCGCCCTTCGAAAAGTCCATGGGCCAGCCCGCTCCACTTAGTTAAAAAGCGCAATGGCGACTGGCGCCCGAGTGGTGATTACCGGCGTTTAAACGCTGTCACCGTGCCAGATCGGTACCCTGTCCCTCACATCCAGGACTGTATGCAGGTGTTGGACGGTAAAACTATATTTTCTACTCTTGATCTCGAGCGTGCATACCATCAAATTCCAATCAACGCTACCGATATTCCGAAGACTGCCGTAACAACACCCTTTGGTCTCTTCGAATTCCCCGTAATGACCTTTGGCCTCTGCAACGCGGCGCAGACCTTTCAACGCTTCATCTATCAGGTTTTATTCGGGTTAGATTTCTGCGTTCCGTATTTTGATGACGTCTTAGTCGCATCGGCTTCGGAGCAAGAGCAATTGACTCACCTTCGCGCGGTGTTTGAACGGTTCCAGGAATACGGCGTTAGTCTTAACCCATCTAAATGCGTTTTCGGTCAACCCAAGGTATCTTTCCTTGGCCACGAAATTTCAGCCGACGGCGTTCGACCTCTCATGGATAGAGTTGCCGATGTACGAGATATCCCCGAACCGACTACAATTCAGGAGTTGCGTCGATTCCTCGCTATGCTGAATTTTTACCGTTGTTTTCTTCCGCACGCTGCTACCACTCAAGCAATTCCCATAGTAGACATTTCTGCCGACACTGTTGCCAAACAATTTTATAGCTTGTGGATTGCGCGTTTTGGAGTTCCGGAGCGAATCACCACCGACCAAGGTCGTCAGTTCGAGTCCTTGCTTTTTACGGCGTTAACCAAGCTCCTGGGCACTCACAGAGTGCGCACTAGCCCGTATCATCCGCGCTCTAACGGCATTGTCGAAAATTTTCATCGCTCATTGAAGCAGTCAATACGATGTCATACTTCGATTCAATGGACCGACGTTCTTCCCACAGTCTTACTATGTCTGCGCTCCGCCATTAAAGAGGATATCGGTGCTTCTGCTGCCGAGTTGGTGTACGGCACCAGTCTCCGTCTGCCCGGAGAATTCATGCAAGCGGACAGTTCACCCACATCCTGTGCCGACCAGCAAACATTCGTGCAAAAGTTAAAAGACTACATGTCAGCTGTTCGCCCCGTACCCACCAGCGCCCATTGCTCAAAAACTGTGTTTGTGAATAAAGACTTGCAGAACCTTTCGCATGTGTTCCTGCGATATGATGCGTCAAGGACTGCTTTCGCACCCACGTATACCGGACCCCACAAAGTCCTCGAACGAAATGTAAACACTTTTAAAATTTTGGTAAACAACAAGGAGTCTGTTATAAACATTGACCGCCTCAAACCCGCATTTATCTGGGCTCCTGAACGTACGGACAATGCTTCACCGGCCGACCGTAAAGAATGTCCATCAGGAACAGTGTCAACGCCCACATCCTCCGTAACTCCACCTCCGACTGTGACCAAACCAGCATCCTGCATCACGTCACCTCCGGCTGTTACTACACGTTCTGGTCGGAGTGTGCGTTTCAATTCAAAATATTTGTGAAAGTTTCGTGGTCACTGGAGGGGGAGTACTGTGGCGGCCGCCGCGCCTGCGATCGGTGCGTTCCCGACCACCAATCTTATCCTTCAGCGGCCACCACATCGAACAAGCTTCCGCGCATCCTGTGAGGAGCGCTAGCGGCTACTCCCACGATAGCAGAGCCAGGGAATCTGGCAACGCTGATGTGCGATCCGGCAGTATAAAAGGAAGTGTGTTAACGCATGGTTCGCAGCAGTATTATTATTATTATTATTATCGCGTTGCTGTTGTTGCTACCAGAACTCTATGTTAATTGTACCGCTGGATGTAAATTGACCGTATCGTGCAGAGCTTGTTTGCTCGACTTAAGTCTGAATAAAATGTTGTTAAGTTTTTTACTAGAGGGTATTTGTATTCAACGGATGTTACACTCGACGTATTCTTAATTTTTATCTATAGTAAGGAGCTGATAGCACGCTCCTCCACAAAGGTAAAGGTGGAAGGGGTAGTTGCCCCAAACCTATATTAAAAGAAAACTCAAAATGAAAAAATGGTTTATAGGAAAATGTGTGAATTGTGTGTGCGTAATTTATTACTTTCGTATTCGACCCCCCCCCTTTTCAAAAAGCCTTCCTCGTCTTGAAAAGCAGTCTAAGGGGAGCACCTATGTTTGTAAATAATTAATTTATGGAATCCAAATCTACCGTAACTGCTAGAAGATCATAAAAATTATAGAGAAGGAAAGGGGGTGGGGTCACGAGGGAAGGGATCATATCTAAACAGGGCCGGATTACCCATTGAGTATGCTTCCGCATATGGGGTATGGGCTCCTACGCGGCCTGCGTTACAATGTAGAAGAATAAAATTATTATCAAACGTCATTAAAGCTACTTTAGTGTTAATAATATGTGTCATTATATGTAATATGTGTCATTAAAGCTACTTTAGTGTTTCTGGCATTGTTAGCCACTACACTTCTTAATTGAAATTTCAATGAATATGTGCTAGAAAGTTTGAAGCTGACTAATTAGCTTGAAGTTTTATGTGCACGTTTCATTGATGTCCTGCATTAGACAGATCATTGTGATATATTTTGAAATTCAATAAAGTAATGGCAATTTTTAGCACTACGTCTACTCGAAACTCGAAAGGGCTATGGTAATCATAAGAAGGCTTTTAAATAAAAAAACCTTCGTAACCCTGTCATCACACTCCATGATTATAAGCTTTTACTTATGAAATTTGTTCCATAGAAGAAATTTTTTTTTCCCTTTGAAAATATCTGGAAGCAAGCAGCTCTGTAAAATTTAAATATGGGATGACACACTACACATTAGCGACAAAAACCCTGTGTTCTGTAAAACATTTTTCTCTCTGAAAACTTATGCTTCCTTTCAGTGTCCAAAAAAATTCTAAAATAAATCGCATTTTCAACTAAGCGCTAAGCAGGTGTTTTCCATTGATGAAACACCAATCCATTAATTAGTAGTGGCATATCTTTTTAAGTTTAAAGATGGGTATAGTGAAGGGGTCAAGAACCATTATAAATTCTTAGTGATGCCTGTTCCTGGGATGAAAGCTATTAGTTTACCAGGGAGTTGCCGACACCCCCAAAAGCCATTTTTCAGTTCCATTATGTGTTTCACAAATGAACAGCATGTGGATTTGTTTTGGAAAAGCAAACACTTCTTGCATCTGCTTTCTGGTGAAGAACTCTCGTTGGGACTCCAGAGGTAGCAGACATAAACTATTGTTCCATTTTAAACCCAGACAAAGTAAAAGGTTTAGTGTCGCCAATTTCGGTATTTCGGATACAAGGAACTAAACTTGAAACATATGCGAAGATTGATTGGAAATATGAGCAGTCGCCGGAATTTTCTTATATGTCGAAAACAAAGCACAAATGGGACAAACAAGTCTGCATCTGCAAGACTCGAAAGTTGTAAGAAAACGCCAATCCGACGATTTAAAGCGAGCAGCTCCACCCGCAGTGGACAAGGAGAAAAGCGAAAAGGGGGAAAAAACAATATACCCCCCCCTGCCCTGAAGATCCTAAGAACTCCACACAGGTCTGTGGAGTGGAATATCCGGATGAGCAAATATTTTAAAAACCAGAAACATAGTGGACTATACTATAGAAGTGCAATAACTGATCGCTTACCTAACGAGATTACACAGTAAAGACTAAATGGAGAAAGATATGGTAAATACATATTTATATATATTATAATTTTATTTATTAAACAGATAAAATTTCCTGCTTTGATTAATTTTTTTTTAAATAAAAAATGTATATTTTATATTATAATAATTTTTCAATGGCACAGAAAAACAAATGTTTTTAAAGTATTAATACGAGTCTGCTCCATATACAAGACAATAGTTTATTATTAACTTAATTAAAAATAAAAATAATTTGATGAATATTTTAATTACATGAAGATAAATTATATTATGTGTAACTTTACAGTTTTAATTTTTTGAATAACTTTAAGATTTTTGAAAAGTAATTTTAAAGTAGGAATTTCTAATTTTAAATTAAGAATTTTAAAATGACTTTAAAATAACGTTAATTGTCACTATCATCTGTGAGCTTGGATATGAAATAACGTTTAAAAGTCTAACAAGTAAATCAATTAAATTAAATTGATTTTATCTGATAATACTTGATCAACAAATGTCGTTTGTCCTAAATGTATTCCAAAACATTCTCAATGTAATTAAAATGTTAACGCGTACTTGGAGCTTATACTTATTTTTCAATATTTATCTTTCTTCTGAAACGATTTTTTTTCTCTGTGATGCGTGTTTATAAAAAAAAAAATAATAATAATTCCCCACAAAGATTCTTAAAGAAATATTCATGTTAAATATTTCTATATAGTTTAATGTTTGATATATCTTTCATACCAGTAATCAATTTTATTTATTTGCGGCTTTGTGCGTGTTGGTGTGGAAGGATGGTCGATTGATATGCTTCATGATTTGGAATAATAACAATTATTGATATAATTTTTATGAGAAATTTTTCCTCTGGAAAAATATTTTTAAAAGTTTCGTGCAGGATTAAAAGTACTGCCGACAATTTGAAAAAAGTAATATAAAAAAATACTGGATAAAATTAATAAAAATTAGGTTGTTTTGAGTGGTTACGGAAAAATCTATTTTGAGAAAAATTCATTTAGTAACATGGTGTCTAGTTGAAACAGGTGTCATTGTCTTCTTTTTAAAATGCTTATTTAAAAAATTATCTAACTTTCAGATTTATGCTTATTCCCCTTGGGTGATTTAATTAACTTTTTATAATATTACTTTTTTTTATTATGGGGTGTCCAACTTGTGATTTTCCACAGTCATGGTAATTTATCACTGTTCAATTTTTAATCTTTTACCTTTATTTATTTTTATGTGTACAACATTTTTACTCTTTCCTATTTCAAACAATTTTTTTTATGTATATTCTCCAATTGATTTGAAACAATAACAGTGGCCGGGTGCTTAAGACCACTGAAAGTAGTAGATGGCTAAAGTGTAGAGATCTAGGGTTATGGGCTACCACGTTGCTGTCGATCTAACGGTTTAGAGTTTTGGGTGATTTTCTCCAGTTGTAACGTGATTATGCTCTAGAACGCCTTCAAAAGTCCACACCTAAAGCATAATCCCCTTTAGATATATAACTCTCGTGTAGCTTTGCCTTAATCAATAACCTAATCTTGTAGCAATAACCATTATTGTAACAATAAACTCTAATTTTACTCTGAAAAGGTATTTGCAAAGACTTAGATACCGGGAGACCGGAATAGGCCAAAGCTGGGCCCGGATCCAGGCTCTTTGTCTTAAGGGAAGCCTGGTCTCATTCCCCACTCAATCGGAATAAGTGATGATCCGAATAATTTTTATCGTCAAATGTTATTTCCAGACATATTCTCAGAAAATTATCTGAAATGAAAAGACGAAATTTCGATTAAAAATTAATTTTATTATGGATTGTGTTTTTGTTGAATACATGTATCTGCATTGAATTCAATAAAAATCTCGCACTTGGGGCAAGAGCCGAAGCTAGGGGCTGGCGAGGTTTGCCCCCCCCCCCGGGATGCAAGCGGAAAAAGGGGCGCACACTCAGCTAGAACACGAGAAGTTTAAATATAATTTTACTGTTTTTGTTTTTCATTTTTTAAAAGCACTTTTGTAGGGGAGGATAGATAGAATCTTAGAAAAGTACAATGATTTAGGGTTGAGGGGGGGGGGTGGATAGTTATTAAGTTGTTCAACGTGTACGGGGCCCAGTTTTAACGAATTTCATAGATGGAGCCCATACTGGTCATAGATCGGGCCGTGCCTAGTTATCCGCCTCTTTGGGGCCTACATTTGCATAAGGGTCCAGGGCCTCAAGAAGTCTTCAGACGACCCTCGTCATTCGGAGTGACCCCCCCTAAACTGACAGTCTGGAACCGCCCCTGTGAACAGCCTGTATAGCCCAGTAGAAAAGCTCTATTAATCTAGCATTAAGCTGTATATTTTAATGGTTAAAAAGAAACTGAACTACAGAAATTGTTTGGTAGAAAAAAATCCTAACTAATCTTTCTAATGCATTTTAAATTACATGCATAACTTACTTATGTAATTTAAAATGCATCTAATTTTAAATTATATAAGTTTTATATATCTGGTGTTCGTAAATATTAGTGGTGCAGTCGACGATGGATTCCCTTGCTTTACTCTTTCAGATTGTGCTCCCCCCACTTTTTCAAGTAAGACACTCCGACTCCTTTTCAATGTATTTAAAGTCTCGTTGTCTAATTATACGTCAGAAAAGTGGGGTGGCTATTCCGACCGCCGGTGCTATTGGGCCAAAAGCAGTTCTATAGTGTATATTTAAATAATTAAACTAATAATGTACGGTAATTGCCGAATGAAACCCCGCGGCGTTTACGTGTTTAAAACTTCAAATTTGAGCGGGTGCTGTGCTTCTGCCGATGTTGCCCTTACGTGCGCAAAGAAATATTCCATGGGTATCATGAAGCAATTACAGCTTATCAAATTAGCGGTCTACAGAGGAGACCAGACAATTGTTTTCTGCGAATTTCGTGGTATTTATCCGATGTCTATATTTTCCCCCTTGTGTGTGTTAATTACGCTAAAGGAGATTTTGGAAGTGTGACATTTCCCCCTTCCATATCAGGTTGAACAGATTCAGGTCTTATTCTCTGTCCGTAGATGAATCTTTCTAAACACATCCCCTACCGTACTCCTTTAATTGTAAAATCTACAGTGATTCTTTTCAATGCTGACGCTCTACCTTTGTTGCAATCACGGATGCAGTAGAGATCTAGAACATTGTTTTTCTTCCTTCCTTTTTTTTTTTAAAGAACATAGTATGAAGGTCAGTCATTTTTTTTAAACAACATAGTTTGAGTACTACATATAAACACTTTTTTATTGGCTAAATATAAGTACATTCATATCATGCATGTAAGTACATTTTCATAATTTCTTACGTAAAATATATTTTTCTATTATGATTTCATTTCATTCATTTCACTTAAATGAAATGCCTTGCATCATGACTTTGGGCAAGATCTGGTAGCTTTCGTTCAGAGTAATTGTCACAAAAATAAATCTTGTGACAAAGCCAGAACTACGCCAGAACTGTTTACCAACAAAGAAAGGACCAAAGCAAAGCAAGCGCCGATACACAAGTTAGTAAAACCCCGCACCAACCTCCAAAGCAGCAGGTGCCAGAACCAGTTTTGCTTCGCAGCCGGAATGACAACAGAAAAGCAACTTCTCTCCGGTTTGCCGTGTTAGCAGCGAGGATTATTTTTGATTTTTGTTTCTGGCAACAACGAACTGAGCGGGAAAAACATTTTTCCGGTGGAATCAGTTCACGTAATTTTTTTGGGTTTGGTGTGTGTGTGTGTCTGCGTTCTCGACGGTGAAGCCTAAAATTTGAAGTTTTGCTTGTGAAAAATGAAGTTCATATTTTTAAAATTTGTGTCTAAACGCAGCAGTATATGAATTTGAGAAAGAGAACTTTTTTACCCTGTGTGTTACCATGAGATAAAGAAAATGTATTTGTGAAGAAAATTGTGTGATACACGTGCGTTTATTATTTGAAAGCTTCTGATGGAGTTCATCTTTTTTAATCCAGCACAACCGTTTAAATTTCTGTTTGAATAAGTGCTGACTGTATTCTTGGTAATTCAGATTAGTGAAATATGTGTTTTACAAGTGTTTGTGAAAATATCATGAAGAAAAAAATGTGTTTTTTTCCACGTGACAACACTTCAAGGTGGTCACATGTGAATGTAATATCCCTTCCAAAGATGCCTCATCCTTCTCCTGTGTAGCAGGTAGTAAAACTCAAAAAATTATGATTTGATAAATTTTGTTCAATAGTGAAGGTGTGTAAGATACTTAAGAATTGTGTAGTTTCAAATAGATAGTATTGTGTAACTTAGAAATTTGATATGCATATCTCCTTGTAATGTTTTATTGAATATGTTTTTTAAAAATAAACTTAATCAAGTTAACTTTAAATCGCATTCTTTCTGAGTAATCTAATTAATAATATTTGCATAACTTGAGATGAATTACTGGTGTTAAACGCAATGTACTGTCAGGTAAGATTAAAATATTTTCAATTGAATAATTTTAAATTAATTTATTGTCGATTGAAAATTTCATACAACATTCCAAAAATTTTTATTACATTTGGTGCCGTTGACGAAAGAAATTAAATATCTTTGTTTCATAAGGTCTTTCTGGGTTATAGTATTATTATACTCCAAATATACGTGCACCACTTTACCTAAATTTCTTCAGGTTTTGCAATTCAATTGTATTGCATATAAGTATTTGAAATTTATCTACTGCATGTTATATATTTAAGTGTGTTATTCAATAGTGTTTGATGTAGTATATGAAAATGACATGCAAAATCTAAAATAATATATATAGTAGTATTTTGATATTGGTCATAAATTGATACATAGAATTTGAATGAAAATATTTGAATTTACTAATGTGATATGGTTTGATATTATGTTAAGTAAGGTAAAATATAGTGTGAAAATTGAATATTTCATAGTGTGTATGATCAATAAGAATTGAACATGGCTAAAAGACAAGTAACAATTAGTCAAACTAGCTTAATAAATCAACTTCCCACATTTAGTGGTCATGCAGAGGAAAATGTAAAATTTTTTATTGAACAGATTCAGGATGTTGCAGAGCTAGAGGACTGGGATAGCAAAAAGCAATTCTTAATTTTGAAGTTAAATTGCAAAGATGTTGCTCTAAAGTTTATTTCTTCTGATCACATTGCCAAAAAAGCTCAAAATTTTGATCAATTAAAAGAAATATTAATAAATAAATTCTCGAAGAAAGAGAGTTTTGCTGAGATTCAGCAGCAATTCACAGATATTGCCCAGCAGCCTAAGCAGTCGGTCAGACAGCTAGCTGATATTGTTGACATTTCTGCCAATAAATATTTAAATTTAAGTGCAGATTCCACTGCACAAATTTTAGACTTGGGCGAGAAAATAAAATTGACAAAATTCATTGAAGCTTTAAGATCAGACATTAGATTCGAGCTAAAAAAGAGTAGTCCCAAAACCTTTCAGGAAGCTACACAGATGGCTGTTAATATTGAGTCTGCCCTCAATGACCCAGAATATAGGGTAAATCATAATATTTCTGAGGAATTGCAATATTTCATGAACAAACAACTGGAGTCCAGTCAGGCAATTCAAAATTTATCAGAGCAACTAAAAGAGTTAAAAATGATAAAAGAGACTAATAGTGACACACATAATAATTTGCCTAACACTAGCACTCACAATAAATTAGAATCCCAAAACTTAAACACTCATAAACAAAGATTAATGTGCTTAATATGTGGTAGAGCCCATCTCACTATAAAGTGTTTCCACTACACAAAAGTAAATAGGTATAATAAAGATAGAGATTTTCAATCAAGGTATAAATCTAACCATAAAAATTTTAGAAGGGGAAATAGAAATAAACAATTCAATGACAAACAAAACAAGTTAAACTAGCTAGGGGTTCCTCCAGATATAAGGTTTCTACTCGACAAGCAGGATCCCCAACTAATTTAGAAAGTCGAGTAATTGAAAGCAACAATTCAAAAATCTGTGAGAACAAACAAGAAAATAATACTGATACGAGGTACGTTTGTGTTCAGGAAAGTGGTGCAATTGTATATTCGGAGGTAGCCAAAACATCAGTGATTACCTAATTTATGCACACGAAGAGCATTTATCTATTAATTGATTTCGTAATGTGTACTGTGAACTAATGTGTATATGTATTTTTGAAACAACACAAATAGAAGAGTCTTACTACATGTGGGTGTATAAAGTGTGATGTATATTTTTTTTTCTTGAACATTCTCATGGACACCAGTGATGACTTTCGGCAACTTTTTATGAAAATTTGAGTACCTCAAATTTTTGCAGTGAGGGGAGGTATGTCACAAAAATAAATCTTGTGACAAAGCCAGAACTACGCCAGAACTGTTTACCAACAAAGAAAGGACCAAAGCAAAGCAAGCGCCGATACACAAGTTAGTAAAACCCCGCACCAACCTCCAAAGCAGCAGGTGCCAGAACCAGTTTTGCTTCGCAGCCGGAATGACAACAGAAAAGCAACTTCTCTCCGGTTTGCCGTGTTAGCAGCGAGGATTATTTTTGATTTTTGTTTCTGGCAACAACGAACTGAGCGGGAAAAACATTTTTCCGGTGGAATCAGTTCACGCAATTTTTTTGGGTTTGGTGTGTGTGTGTGTCTGCGTTCTCGACGGTGAAGCCTAAAATTTGAAGTTTTGCTTGTGAAAAATGAAGTTCATATTTTTAAAATTTGTGTCTAAACGCAGCAGTATATGAATTTGAGAAAGAGAACTTTTTTACCCTGTGTGTTACCATGAGATAAAGAAAATGTATTTGTGAAGAAAATTGTGTGATCCACGTGCGTTTATTATTTGAAAGCTTCTGATGGAGTTCATCTTTTTTAATACAGCACAACCGTTTAAATTTCTGTTTGAATAAGTGCTGACTGTATTCTTGGTAATTCAGATTAGTGAAATATGTGTTTTACAAGTGTTTGTGAAAATATCATGAAGAAAAAAAATGTGTTTTTTTCCACGTGACAACACTTCAAGGTGGTCACATGTGAATGTAATATCCCTTCCATAGATGCCTCATCCTTCTCCTGTGTAGCAGGTAGTAAAACTCAAAAAATTATGATTTGATAAATTTTGTTCAATAGTGAAGGTGTGTAAGATACTTAAGAATTGTGTAGTTTCAAATAGATAGTATTGTGTAACTTAGAAATTTGATATGCATATCTCCTTGTAATGTTTTATTGAATATGTTTTTTAAAAATAAACTTAATCAAGTTAACTTTAAATCGCATTCTTTCTGAGTAATCTAATTAATAATATTTGCATAACTTGAGATGAATTACTGGTGTTAAACGCAATGTACTGTCAGGTAAGATTAAAATATTTTCAATTGAATAATTTTAAATTAATTTATTGTCGATTGAAAATTTCATACAACATTCCAAAAATTTTTATTACAGTAATGTCTCATGCATTTTAACTTAGTGCGGCGTTTCTGTGATATTTTAATATCTTTTGCAAGAGTTTTTTCGAGTGCGACATTTCTTCTGGAAATTATGGTTATCTGGAAATTTCTTCCGGAAATTATGACAATTTTGTCTAGAAAAATGAGTTTAAAATTTTTGACTTTATTTTTTTAGAAATGTTTAAGTGTTGTTTCATGTAAAAGGATGTTTCATAGTTTTTCTCAGACACGCTTCTAGAGTTTTAAATTCTTGTCTTTTAATCTTTACTTGGATTCTACCTTCAAGACATTACAAGAAAATTTCGCATGTGTTTCATAAAAACAAAAAATATGCACCTCTCATTATAACCCATCGTGGTTTACTTTTAGATAGATTGATTATTAAATAATAAATTTAACATGAAGTTGAAATACTATACTAGTGCTGCATCCACAATTTTAAGAGGGCTGTTCATAATCTGTAGAATAGGTGTCCCTGATATTAAGAAATATAAAAGGTAATAGGCATATCGCACCTTCTCGTTACGTTCAATATTTAATTCAGACAACACTGTCGTTTGACTGTCTTCCACAACAGTTGTGTCATATATATGTTAGACATCCGAACTTTTCCCAGCCAATCGACGAAAATTCTTGGACCCTGGTAGAGCGCAAATGAGCTAGCTGTTCAGATATTTCTCAAAAACATAGCAAAAATACAGGTTAGGATTCCTTAGAAAGTCCCCCACGGAGGGCATTCCCCATATGCCCAGGACCCTTGTGAGTTAAGTGGCCTTAATACACAAACACAAACTGGAAAAAATTGGGCATTTTGTTCTACTTGCTCAATTCTTGCTACAGACCAACCACAGGCAAGCAAATGGAGTGGCTGTGGTGAAATCACAGATTTGCTCATTCCCTTTTCCAGTCGAACCAGTCAAGTAAAATAATTGAACAAAATGATTGCGTGAATTGAAGATTGATACTAATCCACTCTTCTACAGGTACTGCGAGGAAACAATCACTGCTTTTTTAGTCCAAAAACTTTTGAAGTTTGTATTTGGTGAAAATTTAGCATAATCATATATCTTGTATAAAGGTGGCGAAAAGTTAGTTTGATAGTTCTTAATTATTGCCAAGATTGGCATTTGGAAAAGGTAACACTTTACTGATTGAAAAAAAAATAAAAGCAAAAACCAGAGAATTCTTGGAAAGGGTATCTAGGAAACAAAATTTTTTTATAATAGTGATCGATATAAAGCCTGTAGATGCAGATTTAATACCTTAGAAATTTAGAATACTCCTAAAGATTTCGAAAAGTATGTCTCTCAGCATTGCATCTCCATATCAATCCCCCAATTTTCAATCGTGCTGAGACAAACAATCAAAACAAGCTTTTTGGCAAGCTAAGTAGAATAAGACTTACTTAAAATTTCTTTATCAAAGCAAAATCCTGTAAGTATATCCTTAAAAATGAGATATGCATTTCATCTTGTCAAACGCACTCTTAGATTGTCTTTCCACTTTCCAAATGGTTGAAAGGGAAAAAAGAAATTCATAAAAAAAAGGATTAGAAAAGAAATTAAAAAGGAAAGTTCCAGTCATTTTGACACTGACATGTAGAAAATTATGCTTTTCTTGAGCACCTTCCTCACATTCTAAGAAATAGTCACTGCCATTTATTCTGAAAACATTCATCTAATTTTATAAGGTACAAATTTTCTTTTATTTAATTAGAAGAACACTGATTCCATTACAATACAAAGATTCCCTAATGAATAACACAAATTCTGTTATAATTATCTGATATTTTTCCTTTACTATATATATATTCAAGGTCTAAGTGTAGGAATTTTCTAATAATCTTGATGGAAAACTTTGGGGTTGCGTAATATTCGGGAAAACATACGGTAGGTTAAAAATACTGCTGTAAGAAATATCCCAGTAAAATAGTTTATCAACCTGTTACAATTTTCTTTTGTAGTTTTCATGTTACAGTATCATTCATATTATTGTTCTACTTATTTATCTATATCTTTTAAACTTTAGATTCTACCATTTGCAAGTTTTCCCTTAAGTTAGAGGTAAGAGTAAAGTTCTCCATGCAACATGAAGCAACAACAATAATAATAAAAAGTATAGCTCCACATTCGATTACAGGCCCTGGACCAAAGACCAGAGACTGGCCTTATTCCACCCCCTCCCCCTATCTACACACATCACCCTTTTTTTCCCCTGGTGTGTGCGCGTGTGCTGCATTAAAATTGCACTATTATTTCTTATTCGTACTCTTTTTAGAATGTAGTTTAACCTGCAAATATGGGGAATAATTATGTTAACTGTTCTATAAATCCAAACTACACTTTCTTTATAAAATTATGTTACTTCAAACTCACAAGAATTAAGTATCATATGAATGCATTCAGTTTCATACTAAAAGAGCTAAACTTTAGGATTACTAGTAACGGCTACATTTGACTCATGTTTTTTAAAAGAAAAGCCCCTTATAGTACAAATAAAATTTCCATCCAGTTACACCCCTCCCAGTGAATACCAGGCCCTGAGGCAATTGTCCATCCTATCCCTGTCACTTGGAGGAAGCAGAGGAATATAATACAAATGCAAGTTCACACAATGACAATTTTACTAAACTTTTACGATACACGGTTTATCATAAATATGTTATTTTAAATTTTAAGTTACAATTAGCGGCACTCTTTTAAAATTTTGTAGGATAAAAAAATATATTCAATATATTTTTTCTAGTTTGTATTAGTTATAGTAATTAAAAACTGATGGGGTCTTGCCCCACACCCAGCAGTCCACCCAGCCCCACCTTTGTTGGGTCCATGATAAAAAGCCAGTTGGAAGTTTTCAGAGGCTGGAAAATTTACTTTCAGTCTTTGAATTCTTTTTACTGGATCTTATAAAAATGAAAGTTCCAAACACCAACAGAGTGGAAGACTTACAATGTTGATAGTCTGCATAAACTTCAGCATTATTCCTGGGAGTTAAATTCTACTTCAGAAGATTGTTAAAAGTTTTCTTGTGATTGTAGAATGCTGCATAGGATTGGCTTTCAGGTAATTGTAAATTAAAGTAACTTCAATGTCACATTTTTAATTGTTTAATTTAGGCTTTGATTCAAGAAATCATTATATTAATGCATGTCATAACATAGTAGTACTTTATCAATCAAAGGTAAAATAAAAGGATTTCAACTGCTTAAATAAAACTCTAGAAATATTAATGTAAAATGTGTACAACTAGAGAATTGTTTACTCTTCGTGAGGTGCTATTTTTCATTTGCTAACTATTATCCTTTTCATTTTCTAGTACAAGATTCTCAACCAATTTTGTTTTGAATCTTTAAAGAGATAGGTTTAATGATTTTTAGGTAGCAGAGTATACTAACACTTAATGTACATCTTTGC
The DNA here is from genome assembly GCA_038373885.1 of Cheiracanthium punctorium. Lineage (NCBI taxonomy): Eukaryota > Metazoa > Arthropoda > Arachnida > Araneae > Cheiracanthiidae > Cheiracanthium > Cheiracanthium punctorium. Next base: position 957 of record JAWZYV010000588.1, on the reverse strand, counting down.
GCATAAAAATCAACGTGAAGATACATAATGTGTAAGCACTTACAGATCTATCTGGGGGTCTTTAATATGTCTCATATATTTTGTGTTTTTATTCAGGTTGAAGCCTTCATCAGCTGTTGTCTATACACAGGCTACGCACGAACAACTGCTGACAAAGGATGAAATTTTTTCGTCAAAAAGACATGTGCAGAATGATAAGTGTTTTTCATGTGTGTTATTTCATAAAGTTTTATTTTAGTGCAAAGTTATTATTTTACTGCTGATTTATCAAAACAGCTGCATTCTTTGAGGAAATATTGTTTTCAAAATTTCTGAAAATGACAATTAAAGCTGTTATAATTTCTACACTTCATGCATCTTCAGCAGTAATGGCCTACCTTTTGGAGAAAGTTATTGGAATATACACTGATGGAGTTCAAGCCATGACAAGATGCAGATTGGGGTTTGTAGAATTCATCAAAATAACTGAATTGCAAATTTTGAAAAGGGGGCTTAAATCTGAAATTTAAACTTTTACAGGTGGCCCGAAAGCTTATTTCCTGTTTAAACATTAACTGATAGAAGTATGTTCTTTTTTTTTTTTATTCCCCTAACTTTATCCAAAAACTGTAAGTTATAACAAGGTAAAATAGATTCCTTGAAAAAAGTTTGAGAGATTGAATGATCATTACAGTTTTATGAGATGAGTCCTTCTCAAAATTCATCTGAGGATTTGGCTGATTTTAGCAGTAAAACAACATTATTTTACAATTCATAGTTTTTAGAAGAACAAAAATATCCAAGTTTTCTTTTACAATTCAATGAAATGTTTTGCCTTACATTTTCATACAAAATTACAAAATATACCCCATCATGTTTTCATTAAAACTCTTTCTCCACCGAGAAGTCTTCAAAATATCCCAGTATGTAAGTCATTGATCAGCATTTTAGAGGAGTTGCATGGAAATGCTTCAATTT
>JAWZYV010000586.1:0-19273 GCA_038373885.1 Cheiracanthium punctorium | reverse complement strand
TTTTCCCTCCAAAGCCCGATAGCCTTAACTTCAATAGCACGTCAATGTTAATTCCGACAGCTAATTTTGTCGCGGAAAGGATTCACTTTTTTTACTCGCGGAAATAAATGGAGATGAAAATAGCGGAAAATCGTTTTTAAATTAGGCAATGTGAGGATTTCTAGATTATTAAAGTAGCGCGGATTGTTTTCTATTTTTTTTCCCACTTGGGATATGCCATTTTTGCAGTAATAGTTATTGTGTTTTTTACTTTTTGATTATATATATAAATATATGTGTTTTACCTAATTATATAAAATTTTAAGCCGATCGCACCAACGGTGTGAATTTTACGACGTTTTTAGAAAATATAATCTTTTAATTCTGTTTGAATTAATGACGGTAAAAGTTTTGTTTTGGAGTGGTTGAATCGGAATCGTGAAAGAATCAGTGACATACAAGAAAACCTCCCCGAAGTTCACACACCAAACGTAACGAATTTAATCCAGTCATAAGTATACACAAAAAGAAACTTAACGTGTAAAAATTAGCTGCTATCTTCTCAAATTAAAGCTATAATTAATTAATAAAACTGAGTATGAGCTGACAGAATAGAGCCTCTATCGCCAGTTGGCGCTTTTTATTTTCTTTTATAAATGCTTTTACAAAAAATCTGATGTGTACAATATATGACTTCCTTGCACGTCTATAAAATCAAAAATATTTTCGACGCACTACCTCTAAACTTATTTGTTTGAAAGAGATAAAATATCAGTAATAGTAAGGTTTAGGGATTTCTAGCCAAATATTTCGATATCGCCAAGCTGAGTTCAGTTTGAAATATTTCCTTCTGACACTTTATTTGGCGATATTTCACCAAAAGCCGACAAGCTTGAGATAGTTTGCGAGATTTTGGGGATAGCCAAAGTAGTCATTGACCACAGACTTTCAATGAATTGAATGCATCCATACACCTCAATGTATTTAAAGTCATTTGGCTCACCCTGTAAATAAATTCCCAGTCGATTGCTGTCAAAAAAGATATTGAAAACAGTTAGATATTACAATAGTTCTAAATACAAAAGTTCAAAATTCTACGGGTTAAAGTTTTAGAGCTATACAAAATACGAAATAATTTTTGGCGCCAAATTTGGCGATATTTCGGTGAAACTCGTCAATGTCGACGACATATGGCGAGATTTTAAGCATGGACCAAACAATGACAGATTATCGCCAAATTTGGCGATATTTCGCCAAAACTCGCCAAGAACGATGACAAATGGCGATACTTTGGGCATGGACCAAATGACTGACTATCGCCAAATTTGGCGATATTTCGGCAAAACTCGCCAAGGTCGAGGACAGACGGCGAGATTTTGGGCATGCTACCAAACAATGACTGTCTACAGTTGTATTATATTGAAGATGTCCATAGACATTAAAGTACTGAAATTCTTTTCGGTGGTCCTGTAAATAAACTCTCCAGTAGATTGGAACCAAAAATCGAGATGCACAACTAGATGTTACAACAATCTTATATATGAAATTTCATAATAGTTTTTGAGATTTGAGAGTTAAATATGCACACACGTACACCAAAAGTCGCCAAGCTTGGCGACTTTTGGCATAGTTCTTGAGGGAGGCACGTGACCGTGGTCGGACCATTACCTAACTTATGTGGTAGGACGGTATTGTGCTTGAAATGGATGAATGCCCCTAAAATTGCCATTGACCGTAATGTATTGGAAATCTTTTGAGTGTTCCTGTAGCAGAACTGTAAATGATAAGGACACTTTTTTTAATGGAGAAATTCATTTTCTAACTCTTTACAGCATATATCACTTCTGAGTCGTTTGAAATAGCCCAATAGCTCTAAAAAACGCTTTGATGAATTTCGGCGCATAGGGCGTAATGTATTTCGAATCTTTTAGGCGGTTCTGTAGATAAACTATCCAGTCGAATGGAACCGAAAGGGGAGGTGCACAACTAGATGTTACAACAATCCTAAATATAAAGTTTCGACATTCTACGCCTAATAGTTTTTGCGTAGTTGAGCGTAATGTATTTCGAATGTTTTGGACGGTCCTGTAGATAAACTATCCTGTCGAATGGAACCAAAAGAGGAGGTGCACAACTAGATGTTACAACTATCCAAAATATGAAGTTTCGACATTCTACGCCTAACAGTTTTTGAATTAAGCGAGTTTAATGAATTTCGGCCCATACAGCGTAATGTATTTCGAATCTTTTGGGCGGTCCTGTACATAAACTATGCATTCGGTTGCGACCAAAAGGGGAGGTGCACAACTAGATCATAGAACAATCCTAAATATCAAATCTCAACATTCTACGACCAATAGTTTTTGAGATATGCGAGTTACATACATACGTACGAACGTACGTACAGACGGCATGGAAAAACTGACCACAATAGACTCGGCGCTGGTCAAAATGAGTTGCAGACGCATTAATATGATCTTGCATGCTAGCCTGCGATGAGATGCATTGAAAAAAATTCTTAAAATTAAATTTAGAGGTAGTCAAAATCGGTTTTTTGTCGAAATTTGGCCCCCAAAATTTTTCGGGATCACATTACTTCCTTATACTAAGTAAAAAGATGCTTCTTTAATATAATTTTAAGTAAGCACAGGTCAGGATTCATCTACAGCAACGATTCACTGGATATCCCGCAGAACATATGGTGGGAAAAAAATCAGGCTGGTAACTGGTTCCGTTTTGGGGAGGGGAGTGGAGGAAGTTGGCCAAAAATATTTTTTAAACACAAATTCAATGCATGCATAAGAAGTTAAACGTAGCTTTTTTAGAAGAGGCTTAGCTTTTTAGCGAAATTAGAGTTGAAATAAACAATGGTATTAAAAAATAATTTTTAAAAAATCTGATGTGTCCAACACATGACTTCCTTGCACGTCCATTAGATCAAAAATATTTTCGACGCACTTCCTCTAAACTTATTTGTTTGAAAGAGATAAAATATCAATAATAGTAAGGTTTAGCGATTTCTAGCCAAATATTTCGATATCGCCAAGCTGAGTTCAATTTGAAAGATTTCCTTTTGACACTTTATTTGGCGATATTTCACCAAAAGCCGACAAACTTGAGATAGTCTGCGAGATTTTGGGGATAGCCAAAGTAGTCATTGACCACAGACTTTCAATGAATTGAATGCATCCATACACCTCAATGTATTTAAAGTCATTTGGCTCACCCTGTAAATAAATTCTCAGTCGATTGCTGTCAAAAAAGATATGGAAAACAGTTAGATATTACAATAGTTCTAAAAACAAAAGTTCAAAATTCTACCGGGTTAAAGTTTTAGAGTTACACAAAATACGAAATAATTTTTGGCACCAAATTTGGCGATATTTCGGCGAAACTCGTCAATGTCGACGACATTTGGCGAGATTTTAAGCATGGACCAAACAATGACAGATTATCGCCAAATTTGGCGATATTTCGCCAATACTCGCCAAGAACGATGACAAATGGCGATACTTTGGGCATGGACCAAATGACTGACTATCGCCAAATTTGGCGATATTTCGCCAAAACTCGCAAAGGTCGAGGACAGACGGCGAGATTTTGGGCATGTACTAAACAATGACTGTCTACAGTTGTATTATATTGAAGATGTCCATAGACATTAAAGTACTAAAATTCTTTTCGGTGGTCCTGTAAATAAACTCTCCAGTAGATTGGAACCAAAAATCGAGATGCACAACTAGATGTTACAACATTCTTATATATGAAATTTCATAATAGTTTTTGAGATTTGAGAGTTAAATATGCACACACGTACACCAAATGTCGCCAAGCTTGGCGACTTTTGGCATAGTTCTTGAGGGAGGCACGTGACCGTGGTCGGACCATTACCTAACTTACGTGGTAGGACGGTACTGTGCTTGAAATGGATGAATGCCCCTAAAATTGCCATTGACCGTAATGTATTGGAAATCTTTTGAGTGTTCCTGTAGCAGAACTATAAATTATAAAGACACTTTTTTAATGGAGAAATTCATTTTCTAACTCTTTACAGCATAACATCACTTCTGAGTCGTTTGAAATAGCCCAATACCTCTAAAAAACGCTTTGATGAATTTCGGCCCATAGAGCGTAATGTATTTCGAATCTTTTGGGCGGTTCTGTAGATAAACTATCCCGTCGAATGGAATCGAAAGGGGAGGTGCATAACTAGATGTTACAACAATCCTAAATATAAGGTTACAACATTCTACGCCTAATAGTTTTTGAGGTATGCGAGTTTAATGAGTTTCGGCCCATTGAGCGTAATGTATTTCGAATGTTTTGGGCAGTCCTGTAGATAAACTATCCAGTCGAATGGAACCCAAAGGGGAGGTGCACAACTAGATGTTACAACTATCCAAAATATGAAGTTTCGACATTCTACGCCTAATAGCTTTTGAGTTAGGCGAGTTTAATGAATTTCGGCCCATAGAGCGTAATGTATTTCGAATCTTTTGGGCGGTCCTGTACATAAACTATCCATTCGATTGCCACCAAAAGGGGAGGTGCACAACTAGATCATAGAACAATCCTAAATATCAAATCTCAACATTCTACGACCAATAGTTTTTGAGATATGCGAGTTACATACATACGTACGTACGTACGTACGTACATACGTACGTACGTACAGACGGCATGGAAAAACTGGCCACAGTAGACTCGCCGCTGGTCAAAATGAGTTGCAGACGCGTTAATATGATCGTGCATGCTAGCCTACGATGAGATGCATCGAAAAAATTTTTTAAATTAAATTTAGAGGTAGTCAAAATCGGTTTTTTTGTCGAAATTTGGCCCCCAAAATTTTTCGGGATCACATTACTTCCTTATACTACGTACAAGGAAGTAAAAATGTAAGGTAATTTTTTGGAGGGGAAGGGGTTCATCTAATGATCCCCCCCCCCTTTGATTCGGCCCTGAAAGAAATGTATTATTAAGTTGTTTAATTAACACAATGTCAGAAAACTGTCGCACGTAATTTTTTCGGAATTTCCCAGTTTTTTCGGGATGTGCAATAAGTAATGGCGATAACAATCTATTGCTTTTACTTATAATCGGCATTGTAGTGTAGGAATATGTCATTGAATTTTGTGATTGAATCTCTCTTTCTACTTGCTTCGATCCTCTATGCTCCCGGGTTCGTCTATAAGGATTTCTAAATTAAAACCTGACTCATCAGCATAAAAATTTGATCGTCTTTTAACAACGAATCTTTTATAAAAACATATACTCTCTTAAAAATTTAGAGTGACATTGTCACTCTTACAAAAAGTCACCGGCAAATGATCCCAGATAGAGTGAGAAAACTGCATTATGACTCTTCATCGATAGGATTCTGTCACCCTAACTGCAAGAGTGAGACAATGTCACTCTTAGAGTAAGGGTGAAGGCGTTATCTGCTCACTCTAGTGAGAGAGTCACCACCTTCCCCATGACTCCACTTCAGTAGGAGTGAGTGCGTTGCTTACATACTCAAACGACGCCATATTGGAATTGGACTGCAGTTGCGAAGTACCAACTGCATACAAGTAATGGAATAATTTTAACTAACAAAAGTAAGTAAAACCTTATAACTTTTCAGTTATTGTAAATGTTATTTAAAATTTGATAATTCACAACATATAAGATACATTGATTCAGTGTCGGATCCATTAGGACTCCAGCTCTTCCGACAGACATTGCTTTGGTTAGGTTAACATTTTGCTTTACTATACATTTTGTTTTTAAGACTTAAACAAGCCTGCTTCTTTTAATTTTATACCCTTCCAAGAAATTGATCTTTGGATCCGCCTCTATACTTGATCATAGTATGTTATTTATGCTTATATAGCTGAAATCTTGCATTCGTTTTTTGTTTCTGTATATAATATTTGACCATGTTTTGATGCGTGTTTGTAAATCGGTGCAGTCAGGATTTTATTTCGGGGGTGGAGAGGGCTGTAACCTGTGTATCAAATTGTAAGCAAGCTGTTTTAACTGTAGCCTAAGTATCAAATTTTATACACTCACTTCCAAAAGTTAAGCACGAAGATGTAAAATGCAAAAAAAAAAAAAAAAAAAAAAAAAATACTGCTTTGATTGACACAAAATTCGGCAGGAAAGTAGCATATATATTTCTGCAAAAAACAAAATGAATAATTATATACAGAAATGAAAACAATATTAAATTTTTGTAAGTTATCAGATAATGACATACTGGAGACTTAAACGGAATTATGTATAAAGTGGAAATAAACAGCATAAAATGAAAAAAAAGGACATGAATAGGGTATGTGATCCTCCCTCATCTGTATACAAAGTTTACACCTTGTGACCATGCTTTCAATTCGGTGGTCAACCACGTCAGAATTAAGCAATCGCCATTCTTCTTGTAGAGCAGTTTCCAGCTCAATAAGACTGGCTGGAGGTGGGAAACGTGAAGATACAGCACGGCCGAGAGCATCCCAAAGATTTTCAATGGGATTAAGGTCGGGCGAATATGCTGGCCACCCCATACGCGCAATCCCTTCACTCTCCAGGTAGTCATCGACGATGTGAGCTCTATGGGGACGTGCGTTATCGTCCATTACAACAAAAGTAGGGCCAACCCCAGATAGCACAGCAAACTTGCATCAAACTTGCAGCAAGCTTGATTTATCAAGTCAATAAGCTTGAATTAAGCTTGAAAATTTCAAGCGTGTAAGCTTAATGCAAGCTGGGTAAGTGTAAACGAGAACACTTGATTCAAGCTTGAATTAAGTGTTCTAGTTTACACTTGCCCAGCTTGCATTAAGCTTGACATTTCAAGCTTGAATCAAGCTTGGCTTTTCAAGCTTCAAAAATTTTCCTAAAAAAAATTTCCTAAATACATGGGGCGCCGGTCGGCGAACTCGTCCCACATATTTTACTTTGCAACGCACTTTCCCCCTATACGCTGAAATTTCAATTTAATGTAATCTGTTTCCATCGAGTTTTCGTGGCTGGAATAGAACACGGGACCTTTGGGTTAGCAGTCGAGCACGCTATCCGTTCAGCCACTAAGCCTTGTGCAGCGGTGACTATCACAAGTGACTTATCACTCTGTTTACTCGCCAGATTGATAAGTGGGCGATGTACAATTTGTTTCTTTTATTTTTCCATGGGATGCATCAAAATTAAAATAATGTTATGTGTGATTTAGAGACTCTACTAATAGGGAAATAAACATAAGAGCAGCACACGTTTTAAAATTTTCAGTACCGCAACACTCATGAGCAATACTGCTGGCCAAAATCGAGACAAACGACTGATTTTGAAATCAATTTCGTAGTATAATTTTATTTTATTTTGAAGAATTTCCATATTTGGAAATATAGAATGGGTTTACTTACTTAACACAAATTTTGTGTTAAGTAATCTGAAATCAAAGAAACAGATAGTTAAATGTTACTTCGAAATGCTATATCACAGTTGCTAAGATGTATGGAATACAAACACTTTAGTCATTTTTGTAAATATTTCTTAAAATAACAAATAATTGAAAAATTTTGTTATTTTTTAACGCTAAAAATTCTCTTTACAAATGTGGTTAGTTATTTCCTACATATTGGTATGCTATATCGATATAGAGCATTTCGAAGAATTAAAAATAAGTTTAAATTAATTTTTACAAATGTAAATTTGAATTATTTTCATTGTTCATACTTTATAATTAAAAAAATTATTTAACTTCTGAATTTTTTTTTTATCCTTTGTAATTTTAGTTTAAAACTACAAAAGTGTAAGATGTAAGATTTTTCGGCCCTGAAATTTGTAGGCCCTGGGCAGTTGCCCCTTTTGCCCTGCCGGTAAGATGGCACTGGTAATAAAATAAAACACATCTTTTACGAACTTTCAGCAAATTTGAGGACGCTAGACAATTAATGTCAATTCTCTTTCCCAGATGGCGCCATCACTGCGCACTTTGAAAGCTAAAATCATGCTAGTATCACTTGTCAAGCTTAAATCAAGCTGTATTTAAGCTTGACAATTCAACTTGACTCCTGAAAGCTTGCTGCCAGCTTAAAATGAGTTGAACTGTCAAGCTTGCATTAATACGTCAAATTCAAGGAAATGTCAAGCTTATTTTAAGCTTATGTGCTGTCTGGGACGTGTTTGTACACCAGTTCAGCTGGATATTGTTGCAGAATACTCTGCTATTCCTGGATTCGTTGTTCTAAAGTTCAGCTGGTGTAGAAAGTTCTAGTAAAGAGTCCACTTCTTAGGATGGAACACAACTTTATTGCTTCTAGAACTACGTAGAACAATCAGCTGTACACAATTCACGAGCACAATCTAGCAGTAACGTGCTTTTAACAATCCGCTTGGATCAGAAGCTCTCACAAATGCTGTATTTCTCACACAAAATAAGTCACTTTTACAGGCAACAGTCACTTTTTGCTTCTAGAATTTCATCGAACAATTAGCTTTACAAGATTGACAAACACATCAAACAAGTAATGTGCTTCTAACAGTCCGCTTAGATCAGAAGCTCTCACAAATGCTGTATTTCTCAATTTCTTACACAAAATAAAACACTTCCACAGACAAAATTCAGTGGAAATATGCAAGGGATATCATACACAATCACTTAAGACACAGCAATGAAGAATTTACACACAGCACTTAAAAACCAGCTTCGAAAAGCAAGCGCGACAACACCGCTTCTATCACACAGTTTACACAAAGAAACGTATTCATCGGAAGCTCAGTTCACTCTGAACTGGAGCCTCTGACATACTTGTATTTATAGGTGGCGAAGAGGCTACAAGATGCTTCAAGAAGAGTGTATTTCTCGAAGACTCCACATAAAGCGGGAATTTTGATTACGTCATGAAGACTATTATACATAAGCTATTATACATGGTAATGCAGAAAAAAGGCCCCATTGGGAAAATCGCCCCAAATGACCAAACTGTATCTACTCTAGCGGAGTTCCGGATGTCTTCCCGTGTCCATGGTTCCTCAGGACTTGAGCTGAGCGCGTGGTAACCAAATGTCCTCAATTTTTGAGGAGGCATTGGATATTCAAAATCAAATATTCAGATACTAAGCGCATTATGCCTGTTAAATGTTTCAATGAAAACATGAACTATTTCTTAAAAAAAAAAATTAAAATAGGATTCTGTTGCAGTGGTTCTGTGTTTATTTGACTCTCTAAAAATTAACCAAGTGCATCAAAATGACAGAATTTGGTCACCCAGAGCGCAACCTCACTCGCATTACTGTTCAGCAGTATACTATGGCAAATACTGCGCCAGAAGAGTATAAAAATCTAGCATGTGCGGCACTCGCAGACAGCATTATAATTTTCGCCAGCACCACTGTTTCTAATCGCTAGCGTTTAGCTAAAGTGCATAAGATGCCCGATCTTACCTTGGCGGCTCTTGCGCTTGGAGTGTTGTAATTTAAAAGATGTAACCCTTGTTACTTCCTTGTAATGTGATTGCGAAAAATCTCGGTAGCCAGATTTCGACTACCTCTAAATATACTTTTAAGAATTTTTGCGAGCCATCTCATCGAACGCATGCATGTGCGTTCATATAAATGCATGTACAAACCATTTTGATTGACCGCGAGTCTATTTTGACGGGTTTTTCTCTGTCGTCTGTACGTACGTATGACGTTTGTACGTACGTATGTAAAACTATTGGTCGTAGAATGTTGAAATTTTATATTTAGGATTGTTGTAACATGTAGTTATGCACTTCTCATTTTGGTCCCAATCGACTGGATAGTTTATCTACAGGACTGCCCAAAAGATTCGAAATACATTATGCTCTATGGGCCAAAATTTATCAAAATCGCATATCTCAAAAACTATTGGTTGTAGAACGTTGAAACTTTTGTTGTAAATCTGGCTGTGCACCTCCTCTTTTGGTTGCAATCGACTGGATAGTTTATCTACAGGTAGGGTTGCCAGGTTGCCAAACCAAATAGCCGGACAGGCCAGCCAGTTTGGCCGGACATTTGGGTAAAAAGGCCGGACAGCCTACAATATTGAGGATTTTGTCACAGTATTAATAGGTACGACAAAAAAAATATATGTAAAATCAAGCTTTTTTGATTATTACCACGAATCTTGTTAAATTCTAATGAAATATAAATAACATCGAATGCCAAATCAGTTCAAGTACTTTATTACTAATCAGCCAAAGCCAACAGTAAAAAGCCTAACAAAAGCCGGACACCGTTCAGTTTGACCGGACACGCAATCAAAAAGCCTAACTATGTCCGGCTTTATCCGGACGCCTGGCAACGCTATCTACAGGGCAGCCCAAAAAATTTTAAATACATTACGCTCTGCGGGCAGAAATTCATTAAAGCTTATTTCAGATATGCATTAAGCTATTTCAAAAGACTCAGAAGTTAAAAGTTGTTGTTAAAGGTTATAAAATGAATATCTCAATCGAAAATAGTGCCTTTATCGGGTATAGTTCTGCTACAAGAACACTCAAAAGATTTCCAGCACAATACGGTCAATGGCTTTTTTAGGGACTTACGCGCATCCATTTCAAGAGCAATACCGTCCTATCATATACAGTAAAACCTGTGTTGAACGACCCCTGTATTTAACGACCACCTGGTCTTGTCGACCATGTCTTAGCGGTCCCGAGTACCATATAATTATAAATAATGGTTTATTTTCCTTATTGAACGACCACCTGCCTGACGCGACCAACGACCACTATGTATAAGAAACAAATTTATTTAAAATCCTATTTTAACGACCGCGAATTCTTAAAAAAAATTCTTATTTTCCTCTATTTAAGTAAGTTCGTTGTTCGGATGATCAGCAATCACGAGGTATGATGAAAACGAAAACGAAAGTTGACACTTGTTTACTGTCGCACACAGCTTCCAGTCACTAAATAATCCATGAACTATTTAAGTATCTGGCATGTTTACAGAAATGATTAAACGAAACGGCAGGTAATATGGTTTATTGAACATTACATTTAAGTTACAATTTAGAATGAGAAGAGGGGAGGGGAGACGGGTACAAGAATCAGCGTGGACTCATTAAGCAGTTCCAGTGGCAGAAGTCCCCTGATTTTCGATGTGCGGGAGTATTTACGCTTACCACACCACGTGGTCTGCGAAGACACAACTCCTCCTCTCTCTTATCTCTGATCGAACCACACACATTTACCAACATGACCCGCATCCGGGGCTACAGGGGCGTGGGGACACGTGTACATCTAAACAACTCAGAATCGACGGCCTGATATTTGACGAATAACAAAATAAATAAAACATAGCTCCAGAGCGCGCGTGGCAAGTATGACAGGAAAGTAAAACTTACAGTGAAAGTACCCGCTTGACCAATACCCAAACTAGTAAAACCCAAATTACCTTTTTATACATTACATATATATGCCATTTAAATATACCATGCAAAGCAAAATTTTATTACATTTTTCAATTCTTTTAAAATTTAAACATATTCTAATTTCATTTATTAAAATATATATAAATTTCACTGTCTTTCTCTACCTATTATAAAAAAGTAAGTACATACATGCTTTTTATTATATTATATCTATATAAAAGCCTTTTCAGTGATAATCAGGTAATTATCAAATAAATTCCAATTTTATTGATAAAATTATGTGCGCTTAAAATTTTGTCAAAATGTATCGTATTACCTGAATTCAAAGACCAACCCTCCTTAAAGACCACATTTTCTTGGTCCCAGTGGTGGTCTTTAAAAACAGGTTTCACTGTAGTTAGGTAATAGTCCGACCACGGTCAAGTGCCTCCCTTAAGAATTACGCCAAAAGTCGCGAAGATTGGCGACTTTTGGTGTACGTTGTGGATGTATTTAACTCTCAAATTTCAAAAACTATTAGTCGTAGAATGTTGAAATATCATGTATAGGATTCTTGTAACATCAAGTTGTGCATCTCAATTTTTAGTTCCAATTTACCGGAGAGTTTATTTAGTTAATTACAGGACCACCCAAAAGAATTTGATTACATTAATGTCTATGGACATCTTCAATATATTGCATCTGTCATCAGTCATTGTTTGGTCCATATCCAAAATATCACCATTTGTCATCTATCATGGCAAGTTTTGCCGAAATATCGCCAAATTTGGCTCTAAAAATAATTTCGCATTTCGTATAACTCTAAAACACTTTCGCGTAACTCTACCATAGAATGTTGAAATTTTGTATTTAGAACTGCTGTAACATCTCACAGTGCATCTCTTTTTTGATTGCAATCGACTGGGTAATGTATTTACAGGGTCAGCCAAATGACTTTAAATACATTAAGGTGTATCGATACATTCAATTCATTGAAAGTCTGTGGTCAATTACTACTTTGGCTATCCCCAAAATCTCGCAGACTATCTCAAGCTTGCCGCCCTTTGGTGAAATATCGCCAAATGAAGAGTAAGAAGCAAATCTTTCAAACTGAACGCAGCTTGGCGATATCGAAATATTTGGGTAGAAATCGCTAAACCTTAGTATTACTGCAGTGTTTTATCTCTTTCAAATAAAATAAGTTTAGATGAAGTGTGCCGAAAATGTTTTTGATTTAATAGACGTGCAAGGAAATCATGTGTTGTCCACATCAGATTTTTTTTTTTCCATTGGAAAGGGGATAGCTTAGGGGTGGTTGGTTCTATATTAATTTGGTCAAGTTCTGTTGATATTAATCATTCCAAAAATCCTTAAAAAAAAAAAAAAAAAAACGTGTTTTTAAACCATTGCTTAAAGAGTTGCCAGTAACGGCGCTGGTCCTAATGTCAAAACCACCTATTTTGATTGTCCACATTTGGCGATTTATCGTCAAGTTTTGTGTCAAAAATAAGTTCTCAAAACTGAACTCCGCTGTGCGATATCTTCTATATTTGGCGACAATTTGCGAAACCCTTCTATTCATTATACTGAGGAAGTTACATACTGTCAAGTTTGACTGTGATTATACCCGGGCTCTAAGTGTCCAATGTCTTCAAGTCTTGCCACATTTGGCTATGTATCCCCAAACTTGATGTAAAAAATAAGTTTCCAAAACTGAACCCAGCTTTGCCTGAACTCTGCTATATTGGGTGAGAATTTGCCAAAGCTTACTGATTTAGAATGGGAATAATTTTTCGTTATGGTTAAGTAATTTAAAGTCGTTTTTTATTAACTTAGTATTCTTATTGTATGAAAAAGCAATTTTGTGTTAAGAAATATATTATACTTTCATTAAATATGAAAATCCTTGTTATCCCCCCGTACGAATTATTATCTTGCTGTTGTGATGTTTTCCTCGAAAAAAAAAAAAAAACTGACTACTTCATTTAAAAAGCATTTTACTAAGACAAGATTGTTGAGCGAATATTAATGTAAACAAACACGACTGAAGTACATTGCATCAGCCTTATAAATAGAAATATGTATAGCATATCATCCAGAGTGATCATTTCTCAAACAGCTGGAGTCAGGGAAATCTTCCAATTAATATCCTTCTTAAAAGCAGATACAACACACAGCAGCATCAAAGAATAACACAACAACCGCAGTCATCGCTAGTGTCATGGACGTATCTGGAAAGAAAAGGGGAAGATTTTAAGCTCACAAGAGAAACACGTAAAAGAAACAAGAAAGATAAACAATGCTGTATACTCGAATTATAAAACACTTCTCAACAGAATCTTAATTGCGCATTGCTACTAGTTAACCTGTTTGCCAGTGGCGTAAGCAGGGGATGGGTCCAGGGAGCTCGAGCCCCCCTCCCCCTCCCCCGAAAATTTCAGACTGAAAAGGATTATTTTATTTAATAATAAAAGTGGTCTTTTTGCTTGATCATCAAATATTTCATTTTAAAAAGTGTTCAAGTTAATCTTATATACATCTTTGCTGAACGAATAGCATATTTCTAGTTTTTTAAGGACAGTTCTTGAAACAAGACAAATTCACTCTGTTTTACTTTTTCATCTGGGCAAGATGGGATTGAATTTTTTTAAATTTTTTATTTATTTTTTAGCTCCATTCCTTGAAAAATGCGCTATTATGCAGGTCTTGTTTTCAGGATTTCCCCTTCTTTCGAACAATAGGATTTCACTGGACGAATCCCTGATTCTCCTTGGGGTGCTAATTAGTTCCAGATGTTTTAACCCCGTTTTCCTGAAGTATAGTAGCACCGGAAAAAGGGAGGGTCATTCGATGTCGAAAAAGCTGCTTTCTTGAAATTGCTGGACTATTCTATGCATTCAAATACATGTCCCCCCTTTGGAGAAATATCTGAATCCCTGATTCATTGAGAAAGACGCGCAATTCTACGTTGTTCTTTTTCAGTGTAGCCGACGTTGTGTAAGATCAGTAGATTGTATTGTAAGAATTTCTGAACAGTTGCATTGCTGGATCTGTTAAAGCTGCGTGAAGTTTATTTTTGTGTTGCTAACTTTTGATTGAATATATAGCAGTTATAATTTTAATCCGTTCGTAATTATTTGAATAATGAAAAAAATTAAAACTCTGAAAAGCTTTTTTGTTTTAAGTTCATCTAAAAGTACAGGGTTCTAACCTGCCACGTGGCTGTCGATCTAATGATTTGAAGTTAGGTTGGTTTTCTCTAGATGTAACGTGAATACACGTTACAACCCTTTAAAAAAGTCTTTCCCCAAACCATCCCCTCTTTAGGCAGATAGCCCTCGTGTAGCATCTGAAAAGATATTCGGGCCGACGGTGCCATTAGGCCACGCGCTATTCTGCCCGTTCTATAGTGTATATTTAAATTTTTTAACTGATAATGTACTAATGGTGCATTTAAAATATTCTGCATATTTAGAGCTAAAAGAAAGCACATTTCGTCCAAAACAACATCAATTGTTAAAATTTCATTTAATCTTTCTTTTTAATTTTAAAATCGGTTTAAATTTTTGCCTTTATCTTGTTAGAAACGTTTCAACGTTGTTTATGATTTTAAAAAAAAGATATTTTATAGTTTTTCTCAGAAACATACTTTTAATGTTTTGTCTTTTGCACAAAACATTGTAAACAGAAAAACAAAACAAGGGTCCGAATAGCGTGTGGGCTAATAGCAACAGCCGTGTAGCATTGTCTTAACCACAAAATCAAATCAGGAGAGGTTTCACCTTGATCATTACAAGTTTAAAAATTTGTTGGTATGAAAATAATCATTGTGATGCAGAAAGATTATCAAATTAAAATTCACATTATAGTCTTACACCCTTTCTCTCTTAAAATCTTCTTGGTTTGTGGGAAGTGCGATAAGTATGCATACAGTAAGGAGAGAAGCTCTTATTTCAAACTCTGTCATAGATAAAATATTACGCAAATAGTCTGGTGTACTCTCTAATCGCGATCCTTGCTCCACCCCCGATAGTTATTCTGAAACTGTTTGTTTTTGAATTAAGGCCGATTGACTGCTCTAGGGTTCTAGGGCAATAGGGAGAATGTCCTTCGTGGAGACTTTATTCTAGGGGATCCTAGCTCGTTTTTTATGCGAGATTTCGGAGAAAACCACGGATAACTCCTAACGGCTATTTTGACAAGTGAGACCAGGGTTATTCTGACACTGGCAAGTCAGTTGTGCATGCAATTTCACTTTCTAATATTTTGCCAAGAGCCCCAAGTATAATGTTGTGTGTAATGTAAGATAACGACCTAAAATGTTTTGGTTTATGGTAGAACAATGTACGCATGTTTTTGACTAAGTGTTTTACTTTATTTTGGTCTAACACTAGGTTTTTTTTTTTTTTTTTTTATGTGTTTGTGTTCTGATACAGGGCCATACCCAGAAAAACATTTGGGAAGGGTCAACATTTTCGGAGGGGGTCCAAATGGTGAAAAACGCAGAATTTTTCACAAAAAGGCCTCATCATTATTATTTTGTTAACAAAACTCTAAATTTCGGGGGGGGGGGGGACCAGAGGAGTCTGGTCCCCCCCCTGTTTATGGCATTGTTCTAATATATAAAATATTTATTTTACGCCGGCTTTAAACAAATATCTTCCTATACCTTGCCCCCCCCCTCCCGAGAAAAAAAATCCTGCGTACGCCACTGCTGTTTGCTCCCATCGTTCTAAAGAAACGACGGCAGAGATTCCTCGTTTGTGCACATCATGACATGAGTCTAACTCATGAGTTTGAAAGGCAAGAATTTTCATCTGATTTTTACAGATTAAGCAGATGCCAGTGGTGTTTAATAAATTTCCGACATTCATTTTATAAACAAATTTAAACTTTCCTAAATGCACAGCTCCAGAAAAAAAAGCCCACTTTGTCTTTATTCATCCGTCGTTCGTCGTATACAGCAAAGTTATGTATACCAGTCACTTACGAATAACGTACACTTCAAACTCAATGTAGTTCATCTTCGTCCACCTAAAATAAATAAGTTCACATTCAGTTTTTCTTATAGATCCAAATCGATTTTCATGCTCTTCTGGAAACTTTCGGCATTTGAAATATTTCGTTTTGTGTACACAGGCTTTCTTATATCCATGCAGACGATTTATTTGTGAAAAAAAATTAAACTATAATCTGGAAAAACTGTTTTAAAGGAATGGGAATCACACTTTCCTTTCACAGATTTATGACCATGATGAATACGACGTCATATCGATTGCAACAGCTCATTTTGTCACGCAAATCATTCACTTTTTTTAATCTTGGAAATAAAAGGGAGCTAAAAAGAGCAAAAAAGCGCTTAAAAATGAGGGAACCACTGGCTTATTTCAGATTTTTAAAGTAGCACATTGTTTTTTATGTTTTTATACATAATGATGAAAAATTTCAAGCAAATCGTACAAACTGCGCAGATGTTATTACGCTTTTTCTGCTTTTAAATCTTTTTGAACTTTTTCTTGGACCAATGGAGGTAAAATATTTATATTGAAGTGGTTGCCCGGATTGGTTAGAGAGTGAGTCAGGGATCAGCGTAACTGTACAGTAGGGTTAGTTAACTGTTTATTAAACATTTCAAGACACAGGCACCCCCTTTTATGCTCTAGATCAATACGAATCATTGAAATGGCGCCTCTTGAAAGACGGCGCCCCTATGTGATGCTTACCTTGCTTACCGCGTCGGGCCTTCAAGATTATGAGCCCGACCAGTGGCCGAACGCATAGTGATCTGAACTGGGAGACCGAAGGTGCCTGTTTCAAATCTTGGTCGCGTCCGCCGACCCAAGCGTTTCGAGTTTTCCATGGTTCCCTCCGAAACAGCGTACATACGGGTTAGGACCCCTTTAGAAAGACCCTCACGGCACTTCACCCATGGGTCTAGATCCCACGTGTAGACCATTGGTCATAATCCCAAAACAATGCCATCAAGATTATGAATTAAAATTGCAGCCACTTAACCCTTTAACGCCCAGTGTTCCCGCTGTGGGAATACCAAACTCTGACACTTTCTGACTGTTGCCAGTCACGAAGAATAGATTGGATTTCTATAAAAATAGTTGCGGATGACATAGCTCCGCAAGAATCCTTTACTTTTTAGCACGTCATTTCTCGTAAAAAAATTGTCACGATTATTTTTAACAGCACTGACATCTGCTGAAAAATGGAAGAATACGAGAACATCTGGATAGATTGTCCAATGCTGAAAAAAGAACAGGCGTTGCCATCGCTCGACTTAACTACCAGCAAGATGGCGGACGATTGAAAGGGTCTCTAGATCTGTGGCACCCGATGAACGTTTCGATCGTCCGCCATCTTGCTGGTAGTTAAGTCGAGCGATGAAAACGGCTGCCCTATTTTTCAGCATTGGGAAAGGGTTGCGCCTCAAAGGGTTAATTCCATGTTGCCATTTCCGACAACATATCTGTGTGAAACGGGTTTTTGTGCAGTAGCAGCAACCAAAACAAAACGACGGAATAAAACTGGACAAAAGCAAACACACTTCGGCTGTCATTGTTTCCTATTAACCCCAGATGTAACCGTCTTGTTGCAAAGGAAAAGCTCAGGGTTCTCATTGTTTTTTAGCATTCTAGTGAGTCAAAAATATTAAATCACTTTAAAAGCATTTTTTGTCAAACCGTATTTTACTTTTAAGGCATGTTTAAATACAATTTAAATTAAAATTATTAAATCAAAACCAATGAACGCCCCACCCCTTTTGACAGGCCGCGAAAAAATTCTTAAAAGCGATAAAAGGGTTGGGGAGCGTTCTTGTAAGGTATTTTATACGCTTGTGATCAATGTTTAATGAATAAAAGCAGAAGACAGTGTTTTTGAGACACCCTGTATAACGGCATAATTTAATGGGTTCGCAGTTTTGTAATATTGAAGGTAGTATTATTCGCTGAACAATTTTCAGATTAAAAAGGATTAATAAAATAAAAAAAAATGTTTTTGCTTTCAATTTAAGCGCTTTTTGTATAAAAATGGACTGAACTGTAAAAAACTATTTTTTTATAGAGAATTTTCAAGCTCAAACAGCTATTGCGATGCGACATACGATTTCATCCTAGCTAACCGATCACCGTCTCGTAGGTATTTAGAAAATTCATTAAATATTATTTTTTTAATGTAAAGCAATACATAATTTATGGAATCTTGAGGTGTCTGCTCATTTTCAGAAGGGATTTTCTTCCAATGGGAGAAATCCGTGTGAGTGAGAATATGAGAAATTGTTTATACTTCTGTCCATTATATATTATATATGGCTAAAAGCTGCTAAAAACATGCAAAAATGCATTTAAAAATTGTATATTTTTAAATATTTTGACTTTGAGGATCAAGATATGTGTAAGAATTTGCTATAAAATGGCACTTTTGTAAAGCGTCATTTTAAATATAATGAAGATATTTTTATTTTGTAAAAATTCTTTCATGTTAAAATATTTTTGAGGAAATGAATCACTTTAATAAGCAACTTTATTTGAAAAGTTAGAGATATTAACATTTTCAGGCGGATAATGAAAACGTGACAATTCATAACTTAAGATAACTAAAAAAAAATAATAATAAATTTAACATTATTCATAAGGCAGGGCCTTATTACTGCATGGGCATTTCGGGCATTTGTCGGAACTGTTCCGCATTGTGGAGCACCTAAATTTTTCATTAAAATAGTTTTACCTCTATAGTTTGAAATAGTTTGATTTCTTTCGGAAGAAATTATCCATTGAAATGGAACTTTAAAATTATTTTCGAAATCATGAAGTTTTCTCATTGTTTTCTAAAACACTACTGTATTTTTACTTACTTTTCATCACTTAAGCTTAATATTTATGAGAACTTGGCCGTAGTCATGATTTTAAAACATGACGTCATGTCAACGTCTGG
>JAWZYV010000585.1:0-45109 GCA_038373885.1 Cheiracanthium punctorium | reverse complement strand
AATATAGTACACAAATTTGTACACTGTTGTTTTTGTGTGCTCCAATGTATCAGATACAATTAGGATGCTTAATGAAATATCCTTATCAATCCATGCATATGCAGTAAATATAAGCGGATTGAATTTCATGCTTCAGCTTCAAGATATTCCTCTCTTTTTTATTTATTATATTTTATTTTATTTTTTGAGGATCCACTGGAATCTTTGCACGACGACATGCCATCTTTCATCTTTCTTTATTTGCAAGAGCTATTTCTAGAAGAAGAAATCAAGGCTTTGCTCCAGATACATTAGCTCACCAAACTCTCCTAAACTTAAGGACTGTACTGAGATGTTCTAAATGTGTAGAATTTAGTTGTTTTACTTCCGACACCTATTTTTTTATGAAAATTATTCAGTATGGGCAAAAGTGAAATAGGTTATATCATTGAGATTTAGAATCTTGCTTTGTATACAAAAATGTAATTGTCTACCTTTAATTTTATTGATTGAGTATAATTAATTATACATTTTGGTGTCAGACGTAAAATACTTAAAGTGCCTCAAGAAAATTCTTGTAAAAATAAAAAATATATATTGGTCACAATCATTACTACAAAAGTTCTTGTTTGTACATTCTATATTTAAATGTTTATTTGTCTTACTTTCATGATATTACTAAATAATTAATAAAGAACAAAGTTTTTTTTAAGAATCATGAAAAATTGATTTAAAATGATGGTGATGTTGACTTATGTTTTCCATCCTGTAGCTCACCTAAAACTAAATATATCAAATTTTAAATAAGAATTTTAAATCTTAATCTGTAAAATGACACCTAGTTTGCTTAAAAATCTGTATTTTGAAATTTCGATCACCTGGTTGACCTTATTGTGGAATTGCCCTGTTTCATGTAGTTTTTATCTTCATTATTTCTTATCTAATGACTTCTGGCACAACTAGTTGTCCTTGATGCATTACCCCTTCCTTATTTACATAAAGGTCTTATTTCTCTGTCATTTTGTTGGAGAGACTGTTTTAAAAGATTTATTTTAACAGTGGATTTGTTGCAAAGAATGTCATCAAAAGTATCATGATTGACTGTGCTCTGGTAAGGACATCAGCTATCAGCAGTCCTTTATGTATGATATGTTCTAATTGTACATAGTATGTATTTAGTTTGAGCAGCATATGTTGAATATGGGATTACATATTATAAGCTAATTTTACTAAGGCCTGGTAATGGTTTGTGATCAGTCTTCTGCATGATTACCTGTTTTACATACATATAGTTGTTGAAATGTTCTGATCCATAACAACTAACAATCTTTTGTTAATCATTACATATCATTTCAGCATTTCTGTCAAGGATGCTGGTACAAAGGCCATGGCCCTTCTGTAAGAGAACAATGCTGATCTCATATTTACTGGCTTCCGCTAACACTACAGCGATTCACATCAAAATACTGTAAACATGGGTATTGCATGATGATTTTTTCAGGTACTCACTATCTCTTTGGATATTTTCATCCAATGACCATTCATTGTCCTTTTTCAATTATTGCCTCAGTGAACTATCTGGACTTGACAACTGAGAAGTGTCTTCTCAGCATCTTGGTTCTGCAAGGCTATCAATTCTTTTATTCCTTCCACATCATGTGTAATATTTTTGTGGACAGTCAAATACCAAATAAGTGACTGAACTTGAGACAGATTTTCCATATCAATTCTGAATATAAGATCATCTTCACTATCTATCATGAGTGTTTTACATAACTTGGATGTTTCATAGAAGACAAATTTTGGGCTAAATCTTCAAAGGATTTTTTAATCTCATTCTCCTCACTAAAAACCTCATCTATGGCCATTCAGACATAGTCTTGAAACATTGAGGAAGGACAAAAAATCTGAATTTACTCCAGAGACTTGTAAATGTTGTCAGACATGATCAATCCTTGTCCATTCTTAGTTTCCGAAATACATTCTTTTCTGTAGAATTGTGATACTTCACATCTTTGGAAGTTGTTAAAAGGGCTTCTGGTGTGGAAATTGAATTTAAAGTCTTTCAAATAAAACGAATTGGTCTTTGAATTAAATAATGAGGCTTGCTTGTTGTAGAATAAATGTAAGAAAATTCTCATTTTTTTACTATTTTAATGTCAACAATGTTACACAAACTCACTGTTGGCTGTTCGACTTTGCCTATCATTCAATTTTCTGTGCAAAGCAAGAGGTATATTTTTCTTAATTACTACATTCTTAGTGAAACTCCACAATTCTCCTTCTCATAGAACATTTACTTGTGTTCCAGTTTCTATTTTGAAACTTATTTCTTCATTTACCAAAATATTTCCATACCACACCAATAGTCTTTCGATTCTACTGAGTCAACTCTTTTTATTTGACTCAAATAAATAACCTAAACATCGCTGCTGGGTTTGGCATTCCCATTGGCTAAGATCTTTTGATGAGTAATGAAATGTTTCCAGATGGAAAGAAATTTTGATGCACTTTATTGTTAAATATTCCTGGCTGCTGCCTGACAATGTAAAAATTCTTTCATGTAAAAACCTTGCTTAGCTTTTATTCTTGTGCACAACTTTTTAATTTCAAATGCTGCCTTTAATTCTGCATCTTAAAATATTGTTAATTTTCGTATAAAAAAAATGTCTGTGAATGTGTGCTCCCTGTCTCGTGTTGCTGCCACCTGACTATTTTAAAAATTCTTTAATCTAAAAATAATGATAATTGCTCTGGCTTGTCCATAACTTTTTAACTTGAAATGCTGTCTTTCGATATTGTGAATGTTCCGTTTAAAAAATGACTATCTGTGCCTCTGCCCGGGTTCGCTGCTGCCTGACACTTTTAAAAGATAATATAATGTAATAATATTGCTCTTAAAAAATATCGCTGCCTGCTTTTAATGTTTTTCAGTTTATAATACTGCCTTTTGCTCTGTCTTCACACTGTTGAAGTGTCATGTGTCTTTTTCATGCTTTTGTCTTTTGTGAAAATGGCAGATTAATGTTAAAATGTTTAATTCTCTCTGGAAAATTTGTAAATGTGTGCCTGTCTGCCCGGTTTTGCTGCTGCCTGACACTTTCAAGAATTCTTTCATGTAAAAACCTTGCTTAGCTTTTATTCTTGTGCACAACTTTTTAATTTCAAATGCTGCCTTTAATTCTGCATCTTAAAATATTGTTAATTTTCGTATAAAAAAAATGTCTGTGAATGTGTGCTCCCTGTCTCGTGTTGCTGCCACCTGACTATTTTAAAAATTCTTTAATCTAAAAATAATGATAATTGCTCTGGCTAGTCCATAACTTTTTAACTTAAAATGCTGTCTTTCGATATTGTGAATGTTCCGTTTAAAAAATGACTATCTGTGCCTCTGCCCGGGTTCGCTGCTGCCTGACACTTTTAAAAGATAATATAATGTAATAATATTGCTCTTAAAAAATATCGCTGCCTGCTTTTAATGTTTTTCAGTTTATAATACTGCCTTTTGCTCTGTCTTCACACTGTTGAAGTGTCATGTGTCTTTTTCCTGCTTTTGTCTTTTGTGAAAATGGCAGATTAATGTTAAAATATGTTAAATTCTCTCTCTGGAAACTTTGTAAATGTGTGCCTGTCTATCCGATTTTACTGCTGCCTGACTTTTCAAAAATATAATATAAAAATATTCCTCTTTAAATTTTCCTGGATGCTATTAATGTTTTAAGTTTAAAATACTGCTGAGTTTGTTCTGTCTTCAGACTTTTGAAGTGTACATGTGTCTTTTTCATGCTTTTGTCTTTTGTGAAAATGGCAGATTAATGTTAAAATATGTTTAATTCTCTCTCTGGAAAATTTGTAAATGTGTGCCTGTCTGCACGGTTTTGCTGCTGCCTGACACTTTCAAGAATTCTGTCATGTAAAAACCTTGCTTAGCTTTTATTCTTGTGCACAACTTTTTAATTTCAAATGCTGCCTTTAATTCTGCATCTTAAAATATTGTTAATTTTCGTATAAAAAAAATGTCTGTGAATGTGTGCTCCCTGTCTCGTGTTGCTGCCACCTGACTATTTTAAAAATTCTTTAATCTAAAAATAATGATAATTGCTCTGGCTAGTCCATAACTTTTTAACTTAAAATGCTGTCTTTCGATATTGTGAATGTTCCGTTTAAAAAATGACTATCTGTGCCTCTGCCCGGGTTCGCTGCTGCCTGACACTTTTAAAAGATAATATAATGTAATAATATTGCTCTTAAAAAATATCGCTGCCTGCTTTTAATGTTTTTCAGTTTATAATACTGCCTTTTGCTCTGTCTTCACACTGTTGAAGTGTCATGTGTCTTTTTCCTGCTTTTGTCTTTTGTGAAAATGGCAGATTAATGTTAAAATATGTTAAATTCTCTCTCTGGAAACTTTGTAAATGTGTGCCTGTCTATCCGATTTTACTGCTGCCTGACTTTTCAAAAATATAATATAAAAATATTCCTCTTTAAATTTTCCTGGATGCTATTAATGTTTTAAGTTTAAAATACTGCTGAGTTTGTTCTGTCTTCAGACTTTTGAAGTGTACATGTGTCTTTTTCATGCTTTTGTCTTTTGTGAAAATGGCAGATTAATGTTAAAATATGTTTAATTCTCTCTCTGGAAAATTTGTAAATGTGTGCCTGTCTGCACGGTTTTGCTGCTGCCTGACACTTTCAAGAATTCTGTCATGTAAAAACCTTGCTTAGCTTTTATTCTTGTGCACAACTTTTTAATTTCAAATGCTGCCTTTAATTCTGCATCTTAAAATATTGTTAATTTTCGTATAAAAAAAATGTCTGTGAATGTGTGCTCCCTGTCTCGTGTTGCTGCCACCTGACTATTTTAAAAATTCTTTAATCTAAAAATAATGATAATTGCTCTGGCTAGTCCATAACTTTTTAACTTGAAATGCTGTCTTTCGATATTGTGAATGTTCCGTTTAAAAAATGACTATCTGTGCCTCTGCCCGGGTTCGCTGCTGCCTGACACCTTTAAAAGATAATATAATATAATAATATTGCTCTTAAAAAATATCGCTGCCTGCTTTTAATGTTTTTCAGTTTATAATACTACCTTTTGCTCTGTCTTCACACTGTTGAAGTGTCATGTGTCTTTTTCATGCTTTTGTCTTTTGTGAAAATGGCAGATTAATGTTAAAATATGTTAAATTCTCTCTCTGGAAAAAATGTGTGCCTGTCTATCCGATTTTACTGCTGCCTGACTTTTCAAAAATATAATATAAAAATATTCCTCTTTAAATTTTCCTGGATGCTATTAATGTTTTAAGTTTAAAATACTGCTGAGTTTGTTCTGTCTTCAGACTTTTGAAGTATACATGTGTCTTTTTCATGTAGTTGTCTTTTGTGAAAATGGCAAATTTATGTTAAAATGTTTTTAATTTTCTCTCTGAAAACTTTTGCTAGTTATGTCTCTCTGTGCAGATTTGCTGTTGTCTGACATAAAAACACACTTTAAAAAATTCTTTAACGTAAAAATAGTTTTCAGTTTTCTTTTTTGTGCATAACTTTTTAATTTAAAATACTGTCTTGAAATATTGTGAATGTTCCTTTTAAAAAATGCCTGTTTATTTGTGCCTCCACCCGGGTTCGCTGCTGCCTGATACTTTCATGAAATTATTAAACATAATAATGTATCTCTTAAAATATCCCTGCCTGCTTTTAATTTTTTTTAAGTTTAAAATACTGCCTTTGTGTTCCGTATTCAGACTTATGAAGTGTACATTTGTCTTTTTCATGTAGTTGTCTTTTGTGAAAATAGCAGATTTATGTTGAAATGTTTTAAATTTTCTCTCTCTCTGCAAACTTTGTTAATTTGTGCCTCTCTACGCAGTTTTGCTGCTGTCTGACACTTTAAAAATTTTTTTAACGTACAAATATTTTTCAATTTTCTTTCTTGTGCATAACTTTTTAATTTAAAATACTGTCTTGAAATATTGTGAATGTTACTTTTAAAAAATGCCCGTTTATTTGTGCCTCCACCCGGGTTCGCTGCTGCCTGATACTTTTATGAAATTATTAAACGTAATAATGCATCTCTTAAAATATCCCTGCCTGCTTTTAATGTTTTTAAGTTTAAAATACTGCCTTTGTGTTACGTATTCAGACTTTTGAAGTGTACATTTGTCTTTTTCATGGAGTTGTCTTTTGTGAAAATGGCAGATTTATGTTGAAATGTTTTAAATTTTCTCTCTCTGCAAACTTTGTTAATTTGTGCCTCTCTGCACAGTTTTGCTGCTGTCTGACACTTTGAAAAATTCTTTAACGTAAAAATATTTTTCCGTTTTCTTTCTTGTGCATTACATTTTAATTTCAATTACTGCCTTTAATTCTGTGTCTTGAAATATTGTTAATGTTCTGATCCAAAAAAATGCTGTTGAATGTGCGCTCACTGTTTTGCTTTGCTACCACCTAACTATTTTAAAAATTCTTTAATGTAAAAATAATTCTAATTTCTCTGGCCGGTGCATAACTTTTTAATTTGAAATACCATTTTAAATATTGTGAATGTTCTTTTTCAAAAATGCCTGTTAATATGGACTCTCTGTCCAGTTTCGTTGCTGCTTGGCAATTATTTAAAAATAATTTATTAAAATATTTCTCTTTAAAATTCCCTGGATGCTATTAATGTTTTAAGTTTAAGGTATTGCCTTTGTGTTCTGTCTTCAAAGTTTTAAAATATGTACATCTTTCTTTTGCGTGTAGTTTAATTCTGTAAAAATGGATGATTTATGTTACATTTTTAAAATTCTCTTTCTGGAAGCTTTGTAAATGTGTGTCTGTCTGCCTGTTTTGGCTGCTGCCTGACACTTTTAAGAATAATTTAATATAAAAATATTCCTATTAAAACTTACCTGGTGCTTTTAATGCTACTTATACATTAAACAATTTTTAATGTGAAAATATTGCTTTTAAAATATAACTGGTACCTTTTAATGTTTTTCAATTTTCAATGTTATTTTAAATTTAAATTTTTGTTTTTTTCACACTTTGCAGTGTGTACGAGTCTTCTGCATTGAGTTGTATTTTGTGAAAGTAACAGATTTATGTTAAAACGTTTGAAATTCATTCTCCGTTACCTAACACTTTTTAAAAAAATTCCAGAGTATTTGTTGTAAAAGTTTTTGTGAATCTGTCTCACCATGTTTAATTTGCTGGTATATAATAATTTAAAAAATTTTTGAATTAAATTATGTGACTGCTGCTGTAATATTTTTGAATCAATGGTAGTCTTAACAAGCTCTAGTTTGTACAGAAGATGCTTTCAAAAAATCCTTTTACATTTTTTTTTCTGCATACCTGAGAAGATACTTCCTTTGAATTTCGCCATAAGTTGAGATTTTTTTATTTTATGGAAACCAGACTTCAGGCAGTATGTTATGATCTTTGCACACTCCTTAACATCCGAATTAGATGTTGCATTTTGTAGTGATAATTTTTTTATAAATCTAAAGGACAAATTTCCTGACATGATGAAGGGTGGACATTTGTGGACATGATGAAGGGTGTTTTAGCAGAACGCAAGTGAGTGTGGAATATTTGAGTTCTCTGAAAATTAGTACATTTTAATGTATGTTTAGTGTCACAGATTTTCTTAATGTTTCTTTTTAAAAAAGATTGTCTCTCTATTTTTTATTCTCTTGAAGGGTACATGATACTCTTATTCACCTGCAATTTTATTTATATTGTTTGTTTCTGTTTAATTTTGTAGCACTTAATATACTTATTGTAATTGAAATGCTTATATCATTTAGTCTTTATGTATGTGTGCTTATAATATTAATAGATACTGTTTGAGTTTTTTTTTTTTTATGTTTCAGGGACTCTTGCAACAGTAATTTTGCTGCATATTCTGCAGTGTTATAACTCAATTATAGTGTAATTGTTTCCAAAGAAGTTATAGTGTAATTGATTACAGTGTCATTTGAATAGAAAAACATCACAAATCTTCACTCTCTTATGTCAAGTAATATTTGGAACATCCCAGTATTTTGTCAACTTTTAAAAATATGTAAAGTATTTTTCAAGTTTTTACAAGAAGTGTATACCTAATACAGAATAATAATATATTATTTTGTGACTATTGCAGGTTTTCATTTTGCTTCAGGAATTACTGATAAACAAAGCAAACCCCTATTGCTTTCTATTATAAGTAATCATTACTTTAGGTAAATAATGTGTCAAGCATTTAAAAAATATTTGCAATTCTGGAAAGTCGAGTATTAATTTAAATACAAAATATTTTTTGATTTAATGAGAATTTTTGCAACTAAGTAAAAGCTTTTGAATTCCAAACATTTGAATAATTTTTTTTTAAATGTAATCCAAAAATATTTCATTTTATCATGTGTTTAAAAAGAACAATTTATTATATGCTATGTATTTATTTTTTAAAACTGTACCTTAAAACTGAATGATTATTATCTTTCATATGCTACTTTAATTAATAGTTTTCTTTGATAATCTTTCGTGCAGGGAGAATATAAAAAGCAAAACACTTCTATCTTGAAGTCATACAGGAAATTATGTATGAGTCAGAAAAATTCAAGTTTATCCACCAGCACTTGGTGCAGTTGGTTAAATAACCATCAGAAAAAAAGTCACAGGTTAATTTACATATGACAAGTAAGTAAAATATATGTATTGAACATTGAATTATGATATTTTTGCTAGAAAGCTAGCTGTCTTAAAACTAGACAAATATCTGGTGACATTGCTTGCTTGCAAAAGAATTTTTCTGAACAGAACTAGGGCGACATTAACGCAGAACTGGCAGGAGAGTTTTTCACAGTTTTATTGCTCCTCCATCCCAATTGCACTCTTTACCCCATACACCTTGAGAGTGAATACTTTCCAGTGTTGAATTTTCTTTGTTTTTCTAAATATTTTCAGTTGTGACCCTAATTTCACGTTATTTGCGTGCACGTTCAAAAATACCTTCACCCATAATTTCTGCTTTTCTTCAGTTTTGTCAGTCTCATCCCTGGCAGAAACAGAATGATTCTCTGCAGGAAAATTTTCATCAACAGAGTTGAAAAGTGTGCTGAAGACGACTTTTGTGCAATTATAATTTTCAATTAAAAATGTTTAAATGCACCCACATCTTGTATAACATGCACACATACATTTATATTGTGTAGTTTCTCACAGAAAGCAGCACAAAATTCTGCTGGTTCCTATTTGTATTGTTTTTTATGATATTGAATTTTATAAATGGTGATGTATATGTTCTAAGACAGTTTTACATTTTGTTTTTAGTTCTTCGGCAAAGTACAGTCAGATAAATAATTATTTTATAATGAATTTTTTTCTGGGGTTGAAAATTTTCATTCCACTTTTAATAAATTTGAAAAACAATCATAGAAGATTGAATTTAATATTGTGAACCATAATAAACAAACATTTGGGTGTACTTGGAAGAAGAAATCTGCTGAACCACAATGCTTGATTTTCTCTCGTTGAAAAGCAAAAGAAAGATATGAAAGAAATGTTCCAAAGAACTAAAGTATTTCACAAGTGGGGGGAAAATGTGTCAAGCAGTGCCGGATTTAGGGGTGGGCAAGTCGGGGCCCCTGCCCCAGGCACTGCTTGCACAGGGGCGTCAAATCGTCTCTGAGACAAAGAAAACTTGACAGAAAATAGGATGGGGGGCGCCAAAAAGGTATGTTGCCTCGGGCACCAGTTCTGCTCGGTCCACCACTGGTGTCAAGTAATAAAGTGCATTTCTTTCAAACAGTTATACTGAACATTTATGAGTTTACACCTCTAAATGCCTTTTTTAGAAGTATAAAACATACTGTTTAAAGTGTTGAATTGCTATCTAAGCTTATTAATAAGAAATATTTTTATCTGTTAATTATATATATAAACTTAAATAAATAAATTATGTACCCCAATTAATCGTATGTCAACCACGTTTTAAATAATTCTCATGAATTTGTGCTATTTCATTTCGTAACAGTGTTTGAGCAAAAGTATTTAAAAGACACAGTAGCAGCTCAGCCATTTAAAAAATCTCATTATTTTGATATTCTGACTACTTACATAAACCCCACCACTTCAAAAAATGAAATTGACCTATATCTTGATGTAATTTTAAAAAATCACAGTTCTATTAGAACGATTAATTGCAGGATTTTTTTTCCCCTTATGTTTTGAGAATTGCATACCAAGTGGAAATTATAACAAAAAAAAGGGGGGGGGGCAATTAAGATGTTATATATCTGAAACCACTTTCTGTTATATCTGAACCTGTCCTTTTTCGTAAGCGTTTCCTATACTGATTTATTAGTAAAAAATAATTTAAATTTGAAATAGACATTGACTTTTATTCTTACACCATTGTAGATTTAAATAAAGGAATGCTGAATGAAAAATATTAAATTTCGAGAGGCATGTTAAATGATTGAAATGGAGATGCTGAGAATAATTAATTGCCGCTGAGAGAGGGGAGTAAAGCAAAACCGTTAGTAGAGCTTTGCTGAAAATTCAGACTGATTTTAAAAAATAAATAAATAAGCAGAAATCTGTTGATCAGCAGAAAAGTGGCATCCCTGTATTGTAATAATTTTGCAACATTTTCGTTATTAATCAGCATAAAATTACTGTAGCAATCAAATGTAAAAAATACTGAAGTGCTTCATACTGCATTGACTATTTTCCCAAGATTTGATAATATAATTAAAAGTAAACAGACACACTCAACCCATTGATACTTAATCTATGCATTGCTTAAGAAAGTGGGTTTTCTCAGTAGTGATGTTCCAAGTGGCTACTCTTAATGGACAGGTCATAGTTAATGTTTCAATGTAACCCTAGTAATTGAATTAATATTTATAATTCTTTTACACTTTTAAGTTTGTCACTTAAAATTTTAACATGTATGTCTTAGAAATTTAAGACCAAAATTTGTAAAAGTATATCACAGAACAAGAGAAGAAACTGACAGTTTAACTCATGCGTGTGTCAGATTACAAAATGCTTGATGGTACAATAGACCCATGGTCGCGGTGCCTGGCCCCCTGTGGGCCACCCCTCCATAAGTCATTACAAAATGCTTATGCGTTCTCACAAAATTTTCTCAAATATCATGGGGTACGCACAACAAAAAATTAAAAAAACCTGATATAAACTATTGTGTATGCTAGCATATAATGGATTAATTCAGTAGACAGCGCTGAATGTAAACACGGCTAATGTTATCATTCATTTGATATTATCAATAACCTCTGGTTATGAACAAACATTCAAATTAACACAAAAGTAATCGCTACATTGTTTAATGTTATCAAATTTTTATCCAATTTGTTCATTTTCGACGAAAGATTCAAGGTGAAGTTCGTGAAAATTTTCGTTCGTGTATCAGGTAGGTCATTACATAATAATTTCATTATTATTTGCATAAATTAACATGTAATATTGTATGAGAGGGACAAAATGTTTCCTACTGCAGAAAGTACTTTCAAATTAAATTTTTTTGATTTTAATAGGGAGGGGGGGATCTATTGACACACACACACCCCTAGCAACTTACGCCTATGTTCATTATGTTAAAGTAAATGTTTTCTGCTGAAATTGTCTCTCACCACCATTACTATCCAACTTATTTAAGTATACATTTTTCATTTATTATAATCAATTGCTTATAGTTATCGAAGCAGCATCTATTGTATGTGTTAATATACAATTTGTTCAGTCATGTATCAGTTGCCCTTCATAAAAATTTTCTGGTTTTTCCTTGAAAAAAAAATGTGTTGGTTTTATCTATTTGAAATTTGTATTTTGTAATTATTATCTATTACAAATGTTTTTTGTGTGGTATTCATGGACAATTGTTCATTTAAATACATGCTTACTTGTTCTATATACAAAAATGTCTACTTTGCAATAATTTTAAACATTTGAAAACTTTCTGTTGCAGACCCCATTAATAGGATGATAGAAGATACAAATCAGTTGGCTGTTATACTGCGTTAATGCATTTAAACTATTGTTTGTACTCAATAAAATGTCTTTAAATAAATGCACTTGAAACATGCAATATGACTTATGTGTTTTTGTAACAAAAATGTGTACAGATATTTATAGGCATCTCTGGAGAGAAAGTTATACAAATAAAAAATTTAGTTTCATGAAACCTGTAATTATTCAGTTCAGTGGCATATTTTAAAATATAGTTATATTACACAGGATAAAATATCCTACCTCAAAATTTGTAAATTATTTGACAGGTATCATGATACTCTGCAAAATTAAACATTGTATTTTAGCATAGAAAATAAGAAAGTGTACCCTGTTCCAAATCTCGCTAAATAAATAAAAAAATTTCCCCTCACAATCAAACTTCAGGATTTTTCTTATTCAGTAAATGGAACTGCTGCAACACTGCTAAGAATTGGTGGTACATTCTTTTCAAAATTTTGATTTTTTATGTAATCTAAAATCTTAAGAAATCAGTATTATTGTGTAAGATTCAAGTACACTGTACATTATTTTGCATTTTTATGTTGAATAGAAACTTAAACATTAAAAGGTAATGAAAAAGTTGCAAGTGCACATTTTTTTTCATTCATTAGTTAACATGATAAATTATCATAAGAATTACTCAATTTATTAGTAGATACTTTTCAGAAGAATGTATCGATGGAGTTAACTAACCATTAAAGAATTCACAATAATTTCTTATAATGGTTTTTACATAGTATACAACGAATATGTTACATTTAAATAATTAAACTGTGATTAAAGCATGTAAAAGTTTATTAATTAAATATTCACAGTTAATATTTTTCATTATCAGTTTTAATTCTCCTCTATGAAGACTTATTAAACCAAAAATGTATTTTTATAGAGAGTTAAAGGTCTGTTTAAATAAAATTTAATAATAGACATCTTCATAAATTAAAGTATTGAAAATAAAACACTTGCAATTGAAAGTTAGACATATGCTTTCATAGTGCATAATATAGATTTTGGTGTTTAAAAAAAAAAAAAATTCCCTTATAAATGAATGCCCTTACAGGGTTTTGTGTGTGCAAGTGAACCTTTGGAATCAAGTAATCAATTCTGTTACCAACATGCAAGACTTTTAAGAAATTATATAACTTTCATAGCTTGCTTTTCAGCTGCAAAAGTAATAATTTGTGGCACTTTCAATTGAGATTTTAAAAGGGACACTTTTTCAAATCGCAGGAAATATATAACGTAAAAACCATATGATAGTTCGTAGTACAATCTCATAATTGCAAAAATGTTAATATGTGTATGTGCACATAACACACCACAAACATTTCAACTTTAAATCCGAATGAATTCTTAGAGATATACTTGCCAAAAGAATTTTAAAACAAGAAAGGCAAATCATGCATTTCAGATACATTATTAAACACTTTCCAACTTTCATGTTAATATTGCAAATATTTTTAGTAATAAATTTTCACAGTTTATCATTCATTGCATAATATAAGAAACTAGAGGTCCATTGCAGGGAAGAGGGTGGGATGGGAAAGACTTCTGAGGAAGGCCAGGACCCACAAGGGGCTGTCATGCCAATGTTGATTGATGATCATTCATTGCATAAAGATTTTTATGATAACAGAATTCACATCATATAAGTAATTACTGTGAGTATGCATTATTCGTAAGAGCGTGAAACCATTTCCGTATATTCATTTTATTCCGTGAAAAAAAAAAAAAAATATCTCCAGAAACTCATTCTTTGAATTATAATTGATTTTTTTCTGTTTCTTTTTTTTTTAAAGAAGGAATGAGAACCAAACAAAAAAATCATAATATTTTATTATCCTTTAACATTGCTTACAGGTAAAATAGTACATATTCAAATGCTTTTGCAAGTAGAGATAAAAGTTCAAATGAATGAGTTTGTACAAACAGTTATTAATGCACATAAAAGTTTACAAGCTGCTAGTTTTCAAAAAAAAAATTCTTTACATATTTTTTAATTGAACTACTAGTATTTAAACTGTGGTCACAGAAGTTAAGTTGCAAGTTATCATAAATAGCACAATATTTGCATTATAATTCCATAACTACATATAACAGCATTTTTGTTTCTTAGTGTAATTATCTGTTTACTTGATATACTTGCAAAGCAATCAAAAATCCTTTTTAAACAAAAAATTTCAATCGGATCGTTCAAACGGTGTAGATGTTATTAGGCTTTTTGTGATTAATTTTTGTAAAATTATCACAGTAATAGCGGAAAGAAGTTTACCTCGGAGGCATGGACTAAATATATAGTACGATGATACGCTTTAAAAAATAACTTCCCCTAGAGCGCAATGTATTGAGAATATTTGGAGTGCTCCAGTAGGAAAACTATAAATGTTACAAACACCATTTCCATTAGGGTACATGGTACAGTAAATAACAATAACATACATAAATGTCGTAGAAATCAATGGATATTTACGACAGTTAGAGGACAGACAGACAAACCGAAATCATAAACAGTTTTCGACCTTGTTAGAAAGCGTTAAACAGTGTTAATTTATAATGGCGATCACACTCAAACAGTATATTCATTTATTTCATGTGTCGATAAATTTTAAGACAGTTTCAAGTTGCCGCTAAAATCATATTAAAAATTTAAATTCATTTTACACATAAAACTCAGTAATCAAATCAAAGTTACTTTCTAATGTAAATATACACCGTAGCAGACGAAAACTTTGTTTCGTTGACAAATATAAATTCCATCTATTTTAATAATACCAAGATAGAACCTCCCCCCTCTTTTTTTTTGTGCTAGTGTTTATAATCTCATTCACATGCTAGGTTGCAAAATTAAATACATAAAACTGGTTAACAGTCAAGGCGGGAAATGTTCTATTCCTTTACCGCTAGGATCACTGCACATTACGAAATTTCCAATGTTTACATTATTGAAACTTAGTTTGGGTACCAAAGACCTAAGCAAGCAGCTATGGAGAATGTCCACTACTATAATATACCTTCGCAATCCCGAAGAAATAATTTTATTTATGAAAAAAATAATTAAACTCAAATCAGGAAAAATCCGGATACGTATTTGTGACATCAATATGATGTCGTACTCACTTGCAATAGCCACTTTTGTCACACAAGTGATTAACTTTTATTACTCTCCGAAATAAAATGGATCTGAAAATAGCGAAAAATTGCTTTAAAATGAGGAAACAGGTGGATTTTCAGATTTTTGTAGCACAAACTATTTCCTATATTTTTATGCATATATATGAAAAATTTCAAGCGGATCGTACAAACAGTTTAGATATTATTGGGCTTTTTAGTGCTTAATTTCATATTCCTTTTTGGTGAAAATGAGTTTTATCTTGGAGTCAGGGATCAGTATAACTATATAGAAGGATGATACGCTTTAAGGGCGTTGGACGGCTGCCATCTTGGAATCTCCATTCCCATGTTAACATACGGGGAAATTTTGCCCGTTCCCTAGTGGTATAATTTCAAATATTTTAATAAAAGAAATCCGTAGGTTGTACAGCAGACAATTGTTTAAATAGGAACACTTTTATTTTGTGCATTTTTGTTTGATAACGTGGTTAAAATTCAGTTGAAAGTTTAAAAATTCATGCAGTCGCAGAAATAATCCGTCAAAACTACATTGGAAATCCAATATATTCGTTTAAAGAAAATGTTCAGATAGAAAAATGTTTAACTTTCTTATAGATATGTTTAAAATTAGTTTTGTATATTTTTAATACCCGTGAAGAACGGGCAATATTAAATTCACAAATAAACTTTAACGTGAAATCTGTGAGCAGGTGGAAAATGATTGATGTTGATTGATTTGCAGGAAGTTGTAAGGGATCGGTTCTGTCCTCCCGTTGGGGGACGGAAATCAACATTGTAAAAATTCATTCATCTATAATTTTTTTATTAATGGACCTAATTGTTTGAAACTTTGGGAATCCTTTTTAAATGCAAAAATTGATTCAGAGTCCAAAATCAGAGTATAAATAATTTTAAAAAGACATCTTATATATATTGAATAACTGGATTGAATAACATCTTATATATATGGAATATATATTGAATAACTGGAATAGATATTTATACCATTATATGGTTATTTCAAACAGAAGTGTTATTAATAATTTCATGCATTAACTATATTTTAATTGTTTGTACTATTGGATTAATTCTTACAAAAATTAATAAAAATGAAAATTTAGGTTTAGAACAACTTAATAAAGTTAAGTGTTTCTTAATTTAAACGTTTATTGATGATTCTTAACAAGGTGATCAAATAAATAGCTTATTAAAATGTGCTTCTTATGCAAAATGTTTACTTAATTAAGCATTTTCTTGTCTGTTAGGTATATTTGGGTGATTATTTTTGTTATGAAAAGAAAAAAAAACTTAAAATCTTTTAAAGAAATATTCGTAACTATTTATAATTTATTTTAAAGTTAATTAAAATGTAATTAATTCTTTTACATTACTTAGCTTTATCAACTTTATCTAATTTTTAATAAAGACTAGTAATTAATTTATTAATCAATAAAGTAAATATTAATTTATTAATCAATCAGTTTTACTCAATTTTTTAGGGTTTTTTTCCGAATTAGAAGTGCTTTTAATGAGGATATGTACTGCCCTTTTTAAGAAACACAAGGCCTTTTAAAATAATGATACCCTTTTTAAAAACCTTTACACCCTGCCCTTTTTCCTACTTAGTCTCTGAATTTTATAACACAAGAAGAACGCACGTTTCGAAAGGAAAGCTTTCGTTCTTCATCAGCTTCAAAGGAGCCAACTGAGAATTTGAATGTTTATTTGTAATTTACGCAGATATCTAAAAACGGGAGCTTTGCTAATTTATTATTGTTTTTGCATCATTTATTACTTTTATTTCTGTGAGTAAAAAACAAAAATTATATTGTGTCAAGATGCAATGGTAAAAAGATAATAAAATTATTAATAACAAAAATAACTTTACAAGTAATTACATTTATGCTTATGATTAAAGAACCGTACTAGATTGACTTACTGTAATTTCCGGGTTATAATCCGCGGATTATCTACTAAAAAAGATGAAAATTTATCCAGTGCGTATTATCCATTGCTGCGTACTATCTACTGAAATTTTTCCTAGATAAAAATAAGGTACAATGAGAAAGGTTGGATTAACCAGTACATTATGATCTCATGGCTCGATTTGGTTTGAAAAAAAGGAAGTTTTCTGTATTTAAACCTCGTGCGCTTTTGATTTTGGATTCGATGAAGGCTCATTTGAAAGACGACATTAAAGTGGCCAGCAGAACATCAGGTGCAATCCTTTCAGTGATACCGGGAGGACTAACAAAAATATTGCAACCCCTGGATGTTGGCATCAACAAGTCGTTCATGAGTGTACAAAGAGTGGAAAAATGCGACATGCATCGTATGCAGACGTAACAAATTGTGTCAGAGATGTTTTTGGGTAAAAACTGCATGGGATGAAATCTCTGTTTGTACTATAAAAAATGCATTTAAAAAATGTGGACTGTTAGAAGAAAAATTTGAATCAACCACTGAATTGAAAGACGTTTCTGATAATTACTTGGAATTGAATGATGATTTACTTTTGGATTTTCTAGATTAGGATGATTCTAATTTTTAGTTTCTTTTTTTTTATTAATTACTTGTAAATATTAAACATAAATTTTGCTGAGTATTGGCTGTATTGATTACTTATTCAATATTTGCAATCAATATATGGATATATATTATACCAATAAAAATGTAGGCCTCGTTTCAATTTTGTTTTCTTATAATAATGTCACTTGAATAAATAATTACGATGCTACAAAATGTGCGATAAGTATTCTGCATGCTACCATACATTTTATTTTGTTTGTTCCGAAAAAAATGTTTGCTTTTTTATTTTTGATTATTTTCATAATACTTCTATAATATCCTTAGTGCTTACAGGTAGAATTCCTAGCTTAAAAATTGTTTATCAATTGTGATTTAAATTGAAAAAATACCGTCAAAGTATGTTTGATAATTCTCATTCATAACAATAGATTTTTAGTAGGAAAGGTTTTACAGTAAGCTGGTTCTAATATTAATACTGTGGTTTTACTATACATAGAAAATCATCAATTTCGACCAAAGCATCGCTATATTATCCGCGGATAATCTAAAAAAAAATTTTCCTTCTACTTGAAAAAAAGCACCTGTGGATTATAAGCCGGAAATTACGGTACATCTTTTATAATTCTAAGAAACTACACACCTAAATGAAATGTCAAACGGAATAGTACATTATTAAATTGAAATCTTTAAAACAAAATTAGGACTGAATAATGTAAAATAAATTCGGCAGTTTTATCTGTATAAATTTCTTATTTGAACCGGTATTGACGTATTTCCAATATTTTAAATATTCTCAATGAATACTAAAAAAATGTATTATGTAAGTACCTACATAAAATAAGAAACGACTTATTTATTCTATTGCATGCCAAACTAGGATTATAAAAATTAAAAAAGAAAAGAAAAAAAAAGTAAAAGGAAGAAAGAAGTGTGTTATTTTCTACGAACCCAAAGGTTCAGCTATACTGCTATTACACAAGTGAACTGTCTCACGCCCTTGTTGAAACTCCCCTTCTCACCTTAGATCCTCATCAAAACTTTGAGCACTTCTGAATGTTTAAAACCTTCGGAATTAGCTAGCTAGGTGCTCCTGTAGAAAAACTATAAATGCTACAAAGACCATTTTTAATAGGGAACATGGTACAGTATATAAGAGTAACAAGTATAAATTTCGTAGAAATCGATGCATATTTACGGAAGTTAGAGCATGGACAGACAGACAAACCGAAATCATGAACACTTTTCAACCTTGTTGCAAAGTGTTAAAAATGAAAACATATGTCAGATGAATTTTCTCGTCATATTTTAAGAAGAAAATATTAATCTTCAACATTATGATGCTATTACAAAATTATTGAAAATACACACTTAAAAATAAATTTGCACTTCAATTTTCAATATAAATAAGTATGAATTAAAAAAAGAAACCTGATAACTTAACTAATAAGAATTCCTAATTGTGGTATAAAAAGTTATGTTATTTGAGTATAACCTAACAGTTTTTCTTTTATACAAATCCTGTTTATTCATGAGTTCATCTGTATTTAAGAGAGCAAGAGCACATAAAGAGATAAGATTCAAGCCATAAAATACGCTTGAGCTGGCCAATAAATTACTGTACTGATGCTCAATTGATCAAGTAATTACCAATTTAAATTCACAGTAAATATAAAAAGAGCTAATTAGTAAAAGTATAATTATGTAAAAATATGCAAATGGCTAAAATGTAAAATCTTCCTTATACAAAATATTACTTTTAAGAAACAAGAAAACACAAAATTTATTACAGCTAGGAGTAAAGAAGTTAACTTATTACAAAACAGAAATCATAAATTCAAGAAAAAATTCAAATAACAATAAGAATTTAATTTTATGCTGCATTTAAAACATGAATATATGCAATCAGGCTTTAAGTTAAATGAAAACTATGAATATAATAATGTTTAGCAAATTAAAATTTGCAAATTTAATAACATACCAACCATAATGCTGTAAATAGGAAGGTACCGTATAAAACTTGAAAATGGTTGAATACATGCAACAAGTTATGTACCAGCATAGGAGAGATGGCAAAATAGCAAAAAAAAAAAAAAATAAATAAATAATTTTTTTTTTTTAAACATATATAAATATTCATACTTCATTGAAAGTTGCAAATATTCTTACTTCAGTTAAAATTTCAAGTAATGATCTGCTTAACCAGGGGCTTGTCAACCTGGACAGTGTCCAGGTTGAAATTGGACCCTTCAAAATTTGTTAAACATATCAGTTCTTTCTCGAAATAATTATTGTACATTTCACTAATGTATACCCATTTTTTTATTATTTATAATTTTAATATTCAGTTATGTTTTGTGAATTGCTCAGTAATCATAGTAAATTTCACAAAAACAAAAAAAAAAAACCATTCAAACGATATCTGGGGAAAAAACTTGGACTAACACCTGCTCAAACCATTTAATTTTATTTTATTACAGGAAATACGCTTAATTTTATTTTTCAAAATAAAGAATTGCACGGGTACATTAGATAATATATTTATATAAATATTACAATTCATATAGAATCCTAATTACTGCATATTGGAAGGAAAAGTTTACCTCGTGTGCCTTTGATGGGATTTTTCTTTCCTGTACTTATTCTTTTCATACATTGAAGAAAACTGGCTAGCAGGCATGTATAATGAGACTGACTTTAAAATTCAAGCCACAAAATACACACCAGCTGGCCGATCCCGTTATTATACTATACTGCTCTAAAATGACAAATCTAAATCGCAATAAAATTTAATTAAGAATACACAAAACCATAAACAGACAAGCATTTCAAAAATTATAAAGCCTGAGATTTTTCGGAAGCAAAACTGCCCGAAATTTCTTATGCATATATTTTCAACATAAAATGCACACATTATCAATACTTTTTTAATAAGCTATGTGCATTCAATAAAAACGTAGTACAATTAAAAATTTGCAAAAGAAAAAATAATCAAAACAAGCATGAGCTATATATGCATAAAATTTATGTGAAGATGGAAAACTCAAATTTGAAATACTTAACATTCCAGTGATGTATTTTTTTTTATATCATGCAACATTAAAATTAGTAGGTAAATGGCAGAACACACAGTAAACATTTGTTAATTCATTTTTTTTAAATATTGAATACAATATTTTAAATCAATTCATGTTGGACTGGCACGTTTCAATTTTGCATGTTATGAATAATTAAGAGTCCAAAACTAAATGTAAAATCTTGGGGGGAGAGAAATCTTGAAGCTCGAAACAGTCATTTCATTACTGCATCAATATGCTTGCTATTAAAACAACTCGTGGATAGCAGAAATATTTGTGTAACTAAGAAAAGATACATATATATATATATATATATGTATTAACGAAATTGAAGGAGGCACAATTGAAAAAAACTTAAGAATTGAACATACAAAGTGTAGCACGGCAGGCTTAAAATACAACATAAGAAAATAAGTAAGCATACAGAATACATTAGAATTTATAAACTGTCTTATTTACCATTAAGATTCCTTCAAGATCACAAATAAAACACAGATACGGCACAAGTATTATCACAGATTACCGATCAACGAAATCGAAAAACTTATTTCGTCTCCACTAGCATTGGAATATTTTCGAAAATGGCGCGCGATTACACACAGACAGCGAGAGCGACAGGAATAAATACATGCATTGCATTGTGAAAATGGCGCGGCGAGATATTTCCGATGAGCGCCAACTGGCATCCAAGAGACTTGGCGAAATTTGCCTTTGCAGGTTACCGCTGAATTTTGGCCAATGAGCATGGAGCATTTGAGCACCTTTGACCCGTAGAACATCCCAAGCGTGGAATCGGCATATATGCATTAAGATGTGACCGAGCTAGGTTGCTGTTGTTTGTTAACTTATTATGTAATTAATTTGTATGTAACTAATAAACCATATGGAATTTCAAAAGTAGTGTTGTTTTAAATCAACAGGAACAAAACATGGTGTCAGGAGTAGTAAAAATCGCGCCGATGCAAAATGATTGCGTAGTGAACTAGTTGTGTTCAAAAACGTGGAACTCTTGTGTTCATACAGTGCAACGAAAAATGGAGATTTTCAAGCCGCCGAGCGAAATGAACTTTACAATTGGTAACGTAGCGGACAATTGGAATAGGTGGTATCAAAAATTTATGAATTTTTTAATTGCTTCTGAAAAGAACGACAAAGGAGATGCAACGAAAATTGCCATTCTCTTAAATTTTCTTGGCGATGAAGGTGTGTCGATCTTCAACACTTTCAAATTTGAAAGAGAAGGTGACAGCACAAAATTTGATTCAGTAATCCAGAAATTTAAAGAGCATTGTGTGCCGCGAAAAAACATCGTATTTGAGCGGTACAAGTTTTTCTCCTGCACACAGGCAGAAGGTCAAGCTGTGGATGCCTACATAACTCAGCTAAAAACTCTAGCATCATCTTGTGAGTTTGGACTGCAAGAGGAATCCCTCATACGTGACAGAATAGTTCTCGGCATACACGATAAATCCTTACAAGAGCGACTGTTACGGGAACCGCAACTTTCACTTCAAAAAGCAGCGGAGTTTGTTCGAGCGTCAGAGATTAGCAAGGAGCAAATCAAAACCATCGCAGATCCACCAGTTAAATCTGACGTAGATGCAGTGAAACTTAAAAGAAACAATCGCCAAAGCAGTGCTACAGCATCACAACCATCTAAAAGTGGTGTGTTTATTAATTGTGCGAGATGCGGAAGGTCTCATAAGAGAAAAGAATGCCCTGCTTACAATAAATTATGTAACTTATGCAAAGGAAAAAATCACTTTGCTGTAATGTGCAGTAATATCAAGAAACCTGTAAAAAGTGGTAAAAGTCGTGAAGTTAATGAGATT
The DNA here is from genome assembly GCA_038373885.1 of Cheiracanthium punctorium. Taxonomy (NCBI): domain Eukaryota; kingdom Metazoa; phylum Arthropoda; class Arachnida; order Araneae; family Cheiracanthiidae; genus Cheiracanthium; species Cheiracanthium punctorium. Next base: position 22,587 of record JAWZYV010000585.1, on the reverse strand, counting down.
CACCATCAAAATTTTCCTGAAATGTCGAGCTTGTATATTGATTCAGTTACAAGAGGTAAGGACCATTCTGATGAGACTGTATGGTGTAAAAACATTACTATTAATGATAGACTCATTAACTTTAAATTAGACACTGCTGCAGAAGCTAATATACTTCCTTTATCTGTATTTAATAATTTAAAATTGCCTGATATTGTAAAATTACGTGAAACTAAAACAGTGTTGATATCATATGGTAATTACAAACTTAAGCCAGAAGGCGAGGTAAGTCTTGTATGCACAACAAATGGGTGCAAAAATGTCGAATTGGATTTTATTGTTGTTAATGTTGACTCTAAACCCATTTTAGGATTAAATGCTTGTAAATTATTACGTTTAATCAAAAGAATTGATAATATTGAAATTTCAGGTAAGAGTGAGATTTTAACTAAATATAGTGATGTTTTCAAAGGTTTTGGCAAGTTCCCTGGTGACCCTTATCATATAGAATTGAAAGAAAATGTTACCCCTGTTATTGACCCTCCTAGACGAGTACCATTAGCTATAATTCATGATCTAAGAAATGCATTAGCAGATTTAAAATCCAGAGGCATAATATCGGAAGTAAACAAACCTGCTGATTGGGTTAATAGCTTAATTGTTGTAGAAAAGCCTAACGGAAAATTACGTATCTGCTTAGATCCTAGAAACTTGAACAAGGCTATTAAAAGGGAGCATCATGTAATCCCATCAAGTGATGAAATTATTAGTCGGTTAAAAGGAAATGAGTATTTTACTGTTTTGGACTTAAAAGAGGGTTTTTGGCAGATTCCTTTGGATGAAGCCAGTTCAGAATTGTGTACTTTTAACTCACCATTTGGGAGATTTAAATTTAATGTGATGCCTTTTGGAGTTTCATCTGCTCCTGAGGTATTTCAAAAGCGAAGTCAAAAATTATTTAGTGATATTCAGGGAGTAGAAATTTACTTTGATGATTTCATTGTGTCGGGAAAAACTAAAGCTGAGCATGATAGGAGGTTGATTGAGGTTTTAGAAAGAGCTAAAGCTAATAATGTTAAGTTTAACCCTGATAAGCTTCAGTTTCGGGTACAGGAAGTAAAATACATGGGCTTACTAATTTCTGCAGAGGGTGTTAAAGCAGATAAATCTCATGTTAGGGCAATAATTGAACTTGAACAGCCTCAGAATAAAAAAGACATAAGGAGACTTTTGGGCATGGTTAATTTTTTGTCAAAGTTTATTCCAAATGTTTCTCAAGTTACAGCCCCCTTGAGAGAATTACTGAAAAATAATGTTGAATTTTACTGGTCATGGGAACAAAAACAAGCATTTAATAAAATTAAGCAATTGATCAGTTCAGCCCCTGTACTAAAAGTCTTTGATAGCTCAAAAATGATAACTATACAATGTGATAGTTCTAAGGATGGACTAGGTGTCTGCCTGTTGCAAGAAGGTCACCCTGTATCTTTTGCATCCAGGAGCCTCACAGAAAGTGAAAAGAACTATGCACAAATTGAAAAAGAACTGTTGGCTATAGTATTTGCCTTTGAAAAGTACCATAATTTTGTGTATGGCCATGAAGTACTTGTTCAAAGTGATCACAAACCTTTAACTTCAATTGTTAAAAAACCGATTAGTAAAATTTCTACTCGCCTTCAGAAAATGCTTTTAAAATTATTGAAGTATAACTTTTCGATCAATTATTTGCCAGGCAAAGATATGTATATAGCTGATACATTGTCTCGAGCGTATATTAAAGATCCAGTATCAGATGACCCAGAAATGGTACAAACAGTACATTCAGTAACAAAGTATCTTCCAATGAGTGTTAACAGAGTAGAACAGTTTAGAAAGGCACTTGAGAAGGATGAGGAACTCAAGGAAATAGTAAAATATTGTAAGGAGGGGTGGCCTGACAAAAAGAAAATTCCTGATAACATAAGGAAATATTGCAAACTACAAAATGATATGTTTCTTATTGAGGGATTGTTATTTTTGAATGATAAAGTTATTGTTCCAAAGGCACTAAGGCCTGAAATGTTGTCCTTGATTCATGAATCTCATTTAGGCATTGAACGATGCAAAAATAGGGCTCGTGAGATTATGTTTTGGCCTGGTCTTTCACGAGACATTGAAAATACTATACAGAATTGTGAGATATGTATGAAATTTCGAAAATCACTCCCCAATGAACCATTGCTTCCCCACAGTATTCCCGATAGACCATTTCAGAAAATAGGAGCTGATTTAATGTATTATAAAGGTGTAAATTACCTAATTATTGTTGATTATTATTCGAAATGGATAGAGGTGGGAAAAGTTCAAAGTAAAGCAATGGGTGATATCATTGTAGTACTGGAGGATGTTATTGCTAGGTTTGGAGTACCAGAAACAATTGTATGTGATAATAATCCATTTAATAGCTGGGAGTTTAAGAAGTTCGCTAAACATTGGGACATAGAACTATCTTTCATTAGCCCATATCATTCTCAAAGTAATGGAATGGCAGAAAAAGCAGTGGGTATTTTTAAGAACTTATTCAAAAAAGCAGCCGAGGATAATAAGAAACCTATAACAGCTCTGCTGGAGTACAGAAATAGCCCCATTACAGGCATTGGGTTATCACCTGCTCAATTGTTATTTAATCGCAGATTGAGAACTAGATTGCCCATTTGTAAAAAATTGCTAGATGCTAAAATTGAGAGAAACATTATCCCCAAACTTAAACAGAGGCAAAATAAACAGAAGTATTATTTTGATAGGAATACAAAAAAGCTTAAACCATTAAAACCTGGTGATAGAGTGTTAGTCCAAAATATCAAAAACAAGACATGGGAACCTGCCATCATCTTATCGAAAGCTAACACCCCAAGATCATATAAAATTAAAACAGAACCAGTGGTGGAAAAAACTACTTTTTTTTTTGTAGCGCGCTACAACTACCGCTACTTTTCGAAAAATGTAGTTAACTACAACTACAACTACTTTTTGACAAATGTAGTTAGCTACACTACTTTTGAAATGTAGTCGCTACTTCGCTACTTTAAGGAGACAAATTTTGCTAACAGATTCAATTTGCATTACATTCATATTTAAGGATATTTATATCCTAATTAGAGAAAACTATCGATATCTAAAGCCTTGGTTTTCTACTCGCGTCCAGCGTGATTAATGACCTCAGCGGGTGTCTCTCGCGTCCAAAGAACGAAAGGTGGTTTCCTTGTAGCGTTGAGCGCCGCAGATTTGGTGGACGCACGGAAGACTCCGGGCACCTTTTCGCCTTTAATTAGAAAAAAACTATTGCTCTAATAAACAACTACCAGGCGAGTATTTGAGCAGGGGGAGGCGGGCCCCCTCCGAAAATGTAAAGCAATTATTAAAAAGGAGCTATTTTGAAACATTTCTTTTAACTTTAGAACAATAAAGTTTAAAATACCGAATCGTCCCCCCTCCCCCCGAAATGGAAGCCTAGCCTATATATACGCTACTGGCAACTACTGCTAATTATTGAAGTATTGCTGAAACTAATTAAGTTTTAATACCTCTATGATAAAAATAAATTGGGAAAGTGAGCTCGGAAAGCATGAGAAAAATCATGAGAACTAAAAAAGTTTTTAAAAATATAATAAAATGGATGTCTGAACGGGAAAAAAAGGCCCGTTTTGAGACCCCTTTCATGTTGTACAAACATTCTAGTTTCTTGAGCACAAATCAAAATTAATGAGTATAAAGGCCTTTATTCATGACTTACCAAATTAGTGATTTATGACGAATGACCCGTGTGAACCATGTAATATTGTATAATTGTTTTAATTGAAAACATCACATATGATATGCATATTATAAAATAATGAAAATAATTACTAATTAAATTCATGATATATCTATTTAAAACATTGCATTAAAAAAATCCTCTATATATGTTAAAGAAATTTTAAAAGTTATTATCATCAACACAACTTTTTCTTTGTGTTAGGTATAAAAGAATTTTATAGAATTATATTGTTATTTTAAGGCTAAGAGAGAGATAAGTCTAAGGATTTTACAAACTATTAATTATTAATAGAAATTCTCATATTTTCGTATTAAATTCTGAAAATTATTACACAAAAAACCTAATAATTTAAATATAATAGACACTTTAAAATTTTAACGAAAGAAAGCAGAATTTCAACATATTCATGGAAGACTGCCATGCCTCTAGTATAAAATAAAAACCACATAAATTTATTCAAAAACATGTTTATTAAATTTTAACAAGAGCTGGATCTCAAAATTGTTATCCGCCAAACATGATCGTCGAGGAGAAAATACGTCCGATGCAATCGAAAACAATCTTTGTACAGATGCACTGGACGGCACGCCAGTGTTAGTTTTTTTGAAGGCTTCTTTCATATACGTGTACGCCGAAAGCGAAGATACGGGTTTGATTGGCTCTGACAAGAACCTTGTAAGTTCTTCCTCGTAACTATTTCGAGTGCATGCGAAAGAGAAATTAAAAAAACCAGAAAAGTCATCATCCATGGGCCTCATCATCCAGTCATGATCCTCGATACTGATATCTGAAGTTGTCGGAAACATATTCTGGAGGTATTCCTCGATCCATTTCTTTGGCTTCGGTCTTCCTCTCCTCCTCAATCCAGAATAGTTTGAATCTGGGATGGAAACAAGCTGAGAGAACAGTTTCTCTGTCCCACAGCAAATGACTAAATCTCGTTTCCACCTGACAACTGAAGATTTTGCGCCCCGTCCTATTTTTTAAAAATGCAACTAGGTAGCTTTCATATACCATTTAGGGCCCCTTGGCCGATGCTGCGCCCGGGTACAGTTGACCTTCCTTGCTCCTCCGTAGCCAGGGACGGCCCGACACGGTAAGCAAGGCATCGGAGCGCCATATTCGAACTAAAAAACTAAGGAAAACTTAATCTGGAGCATAACACGGGGCTTCTTTACGTTTGCAGGGAGGCTCCACGTACCCTAGATCAGCTCTTGCACCTAGCTACGCCACACATTTAGCTATAAAAGCTTTCAGGGGTTAAAATGAGGCTTTCAACTTCAATAATATACGGACTGTCAAATATGCATGGTGCTCTGAAACTCATTGGCAAAAAGTTAAAGAGTGGTAAAGGTAAATAAGACGGTTATGAATCACGTAACAATGTAGGGTTTGATAAGTCGTCCTCGAGTACCTGTTAATAATTTATTTTTTCACAGAAAGTTCACTAAAATTCACGATTAACATGATTGATTACTACTGTACATTGACTAAAAGATTTATTATTAAACAATTATTAACAGGTAAATGAAACCGTTTCCGACATCCACAGTGCTATATTATTCTGAACAGCCTTGGTAGAGATTGCGCCCGATGCGGTCGCACCGTTCGCTCTACCTTAGGACCGGATCTGAAAACTGTCACTACAAACGAAGAACACTGTAACCGAGGTCAGCAATATTTTTAGCCCCTGAAATAATATCCTGGATGCATATGCTTATACCTTTTGTCCCTTTTCAACAAACTCAAAAAAGATAAGGTTATCAACTCGTCAAAAAAAAAAAAAAAAATGTGTACAATTTCTAGATATTTACTTTCTTTTTTTTCAGTTTCAGGTTCCACGAAAAATGTACTAATCAGTTTTTACACTTCTTTGAGACAAAAAACTTTCCTAGTTGTAGAACATAATCACGTGATTAATTAATGTTTGAAAAGCTACAATACTGCAGAACTGTCATTACTCTTGTGGAAGTTGAACACACCACCAGGACACAAGGATAATAAAGAGTGCCCAAACTCATAAAAGTGCACTGTAACGTCGAAAAATGACCAAACCTTAATATAAATAAACTTAGTAACACTAAGCATAAATAATTTGTTGTTCAATGCATCGATCATAAGGAGGAGGCAAAGAGAAAATTAAAAATGTCGGTGATTCTTCCAGAAGCGGTCTCGATGCTTTCAAGAAAATTCCTGTGAGAAAACCGTAAGTTTTTCTCACGCTTCGTAGTTTTCCGTAGATGGTGAGTGAGAGGCCAGATTTGAAAGGATATCGCCTAAAAGGAAGTTCACGGAATACTGGACACTGAATGATTGGCAATCATCCTGGCAAGTGGACACTACACTGTATTTATGGGTGCAATAAAAAAAAAGATCAAAGAAAATTAATGATGTTACAAAAGCATACAATTTACAGATATGTAAAATTCCTTTTCGAAAGCAAAAAATACTCATTTTTATGTTGATTTATGTTGCAAACACGCAATAGCAGTCAAAAATATGCAGACCCTGATCAGACATAGAAGGGGCCCCGGGGCAAAAAAAAAAGGTTGTTTTGGGCCCCTATACTATTACAGACATTTTAACTTATTTGTGATTGTTTTCTATTTTCCCAGCATAAAAATGAAACATTTCAAAATAATTCTAAAATTAAATTAAAAATTACCCATGTATTTATACTCATTTAGAACAAGACTATGCATTTAAAATTGATTTTAATATTTTTTTAATCCATTTGTATTATTAGCGTATGTGTGCGCTGAGTTCCACCTGTCAGAAAATTTTCTTTTCTTCATCATAATATTTAAAAAAATGCTAACTAATGGATATTTTGTGATAAGTACATATGGCCATAAATTTTCAATAACGCCTTTAATTTCTATTTTATTGATCTAGTCTTAGAAACCATTATCATTGTGTTAGAAAGAAGAACAGAAAATAAGTCTCGAAGCCTTTTTATTGTTACCCAATTATGATATAGATAAAGGAAATTTAGCTTAATAAAAATTATTATTGCAGCATATATAAATTTAATATACAATAAATGGAGAGATTTGCGAGGCCTTTATTTTTCAGGGGCTCACGGGCCCACACGCCCGTGTGATAATGCGACTCTCAAGGCCCCATCAAAATAACCTCTGTTCAACTTTGGACCTCTCTTTCCTTCCTTTTTTGTCCTCTTTATGGCAGATTGGTGATTCTACAAATAATACTGAGAACGATAAAAAGAAAAAAGATGCACAATGTCAGGCTTCCGCTTCAGGCAAAGCAAACCCCCTCCCCCCCCTCGTGTGCGTGTGTCCCCTGCATGAGGGGAGGGCGGGGGAGAGATTGGGTGTCTTTCAAGCATCAGTTTCAGTTATGCTTGGAGTCAGAAGAGAGAGAAATTGCACCACGGGATCAATCGCCGGAAATGATGACACGGCAAAAGTAGCTTCCAAAATTCGCTACAAACTACTGTTTTTTTGTAGCGCGCTACACGCTACACTACTTTTTTTAAAAAACTAGCGCGCTACACTACAAACTACAAAAAAAAGTAGCGGCTACTGTAGTTTCGCTACAAGTAGCGCGCTACTCCCCAGCCCTGAACAGAACTAGGCAATGTTTATTACAGAAATAGAAAATACTTGATTCTTTCAAAAGTAAACAAACCTGTGAAAAACATTGTAAATTTTGAATATGATTACTTTAATGTTAATGGTTCAAGTGATTGTCCATCTGATAATGAACCTAACAAAGATAATGGTCAGTCTTTAGCTGGTACTGATTCAGGTAATGAACAGTCTTATAAAACTAGATTTGGTCGCATAAGTAAGCGTCCTGCTTATTTAACAGAATATACTGAATAAAAGGGAGGATGTGACATATCTGAATGTATACTTCTAACCAAGAACTTAATCGTAATCGATTCGTTCATTTAATCATGTATAATTTTATGTAACCCATGAGTGGCAACAGTTGGTGAAGCTGGCAGATCTCCATTAAGATGTGACCGAGCTAGGTTGCTGTTGTTTGTTAACTTATTATGTGATTAATTTGTATGTAACTAATAAACCATATGGAATTTCAAAAGTAGTGTTGTTTTAAATCAACAGGAACAAAACACTTTTTACATAGGCTCATTTTGTGATAATTTTTTCGAGAAACTTTGTATAGCCTCTAAAAAAAAGTATTCGAGTGCAAGAAAAATTTCGTACGTCAGTTTCATATTTAAAGCATGGTTCTTCATGAAAAGTTGTTAATCATTAACAAAACAGAAATGGCAAATTTGGCTCATAGTCGAATACTTTATTGAATGTCTATAGACGCTACACACACAATGCGAACAAACGTTTTCAGAGATCGAATTTCAATGTTTCTCTGAGTAGAAGGCGTTTTTAGTAGTTTTATTTATTTATTTTTTTTATTTCTTCAGTTTTTTCTGAAAAAATAAACTAAATGGAAACTTTCAGGGGAAACGTACAAATCTTTAAATTTGGGGACTTTTCGCGACCTCAAGAAGTATTTTTGAGGACAAAATGAAAAAAAAATCTATATTTGGGGACTGTCCTCGAATTTCGAGGACGTATGGTCACCTTAAAATAAACATACAATTTTCAATGTATTATTCTTGCATCATTAGTAGGAACATTTAAATATAGATGGCAGCACTACAAAACGGGCCGAATAGTCTGTAAGCTATCGGCACCGTCGATCCGAATCGCCACTCTGGTTTTCTTTTATACAAAACATTTACTTTAAGCCGGTTGTGCACGAATATACTCCTACACCCAGGGGCGGCCCTAGGGCCGGACAAACTGGACCCCTGTCCGGGGCGGCAAGTTTTAGGGGCGGCATTTTGGCTCGAATTTGAAAAATACATTTTGTATTAGCAGAAGAATTGTTAAAAAATATTCCGAATATCATTCTATATAACTTTACCAGCTGATGTACCCATCCGTCATTGATGGGTTTTTACTAACCGCGCTTAATATCGTTTGTATTGTAGGAGTACAAAAAAAATGGAATTAGCATACTGGCAGAAATATAGAAAGCAAAGTTATAACCCTTGCGTATTGTTCAAAGATTACAGATTAGAGAATAACAAACTACTGAGACAAACTGTCAATAGAGAAAATATTTTAAATTCAAAATTAACGTTTTCTTTTAGTGAATGAGCTTCAATGAATATTAAACCGAAAAGAGAATATCTGGAAAATGCTTTGTAATAGCAAGTATCCTATATTTAACACTGCAACGTCTGATTGAGTTATATTTTGAAGATTTTACTGGATGCGCGAAAAACTTTAAATCAAAGTTTACGTCATACTTCGAAAATAATTCAAATTTGTAGAAAATTAAAAACCTGTAATTTTAATTTACTAACCGCCTACTATTTAACAAAATTTCATTTCATTCCTTTTTGTCTTTTAGTTGTTTTCACGAAGTGGTCAAACAAAATTTTCTCAATAATATATATATGTATATATATATATATATATATATATATATGTCTCAAAATTAAAAAAATAATAATAATTTTAAAAAAGGAATCGACGTAATTTGTTTACGTCGAACAGCCACCTATTGCATCATCTCCAGACGCCTTAATGTGACGCCCTCCCTCTGTCTACCCGCCCCCTAAAAAAGAAAAGAAAAAATACAATGCACCTTTTACAAATCCTTTCAATTTATTCAAATCTTTTAAAAATGTCTATGATGCTTTGTTACCCGCATGACCTAATTTCATTCTGTTCTCGTAATCCGTTTTTGATGGATGCCAGAACAAACTTTTAAAGCGATTTTTATAAAATCTGAATGTCTATGAATTATTTAAAACAATTTTGGCATCTATTGTTTCAATTAACTTACCATTCAATATAATTCCAAATTTCCTTCTATTCCACTGAGTCATTTTTTCACAAAGGGCGAACATGCATTTACGCACAGTTTTCAAACAACAGTTTTAAATCTCAAAGCTTTTAAACGAATTAGAAATATTTTAGCACCTGCAGTTTAAATTAAGTTTCCACTTTTGGTGTTGCAATAAATTCCATTTCATTCGCTTCAGTTGTTTATATGTGATGTGCTAACAAATATTTACACATTTTGCATAGATTTTTCACAACGTTTCCAGTTGAGATTCAAATTACAATTTGTTAATGAAATTCAACAAGCCAAATACTATCCCATATTTCTAGATTGCATTCCTGATGCCAAAAAAATCGCATTTTTAGTAAGGTATAAAGGTATTGACAAATCTAATTCAAGTGAGGCTACCGTTAAAATTGATGAAAGAATTTTAAGTTTTGGTTTCAGGATTATTTAACTCTCTCAAACAGTTCATGTTCCTATGCTCTATTATTATTTGGTACAAAATCTTCAGTTGCGTGAATCTATTAAGAAAGCTATTGCAGTCAAAAGACAACGATTTACCACCTGCTCTAGAACTCTTAAGAAACTGTAAAGATTTTTTGAAAGGATCTTCGATTGGATGTGACTTAAAATGAAATGTTCTGTTATGCAAGAGAACTGACCGACGGGATACTGTTCTGGCTAACACTGAATTTACTCAGCCACGTAGCTTATTGATTTTGATTGCGAAGCACGAGATGATCTGGTGAAAGATCCTAAATTAAAATTCAAGATAGTTTTATTTTTTTACAGTAAACAAAGCGATTAATATCTTAGAATGCAGATTTAATTTAATAAGTACTCACTGCAATTATTTTAAATTTTTGCAGGGCAAATATGAGTTAAAAGATACTCAGTGATAATTAAACATTGTAACACAGTGTAATAGTGTTAACACTGTTTATAGAGTAAACAATTGGAGTTAATGCTGACCGATGGGGAATCGGAGAATAAAAATGCGCTTGATCTAGTAAATGAAAGAGTCAGTTATGGCCTTATTAGGCAAAAAGAAAAGCCCAATTGTAATTTTAAAGCTAATTTCAACTCTAGATTTTACACCACATCTTGCTATTGCTTCGAGAATTTCATTTTCTTTGCCGATAATTGTGGCAAGAGCAGAGAAGAGTTTCTCAAAATTAAAGTTAACTAAAAATTTCTTATGCTCCATAACTCTTCCAGATAGGTTAAATAATTTAACTACATTGGCTATCTAACATGAATTAGTTGAAAAATTGATTTAAGAGAAAAAGTCAGGAATTTTGCGGAATAAAAAAAAAAAAAAAAAAAAAAAAAAAAATCTTGATTTTTCTCTCTTTCTTTTGGTTTTTAGCTTAATGTGTGGTATTTAATAAATATGGTTTTTCTTATGCAGTGTTATGTTTAAAGAGCCATTCGAGTTTTATAGGCATGGAAACAGTATCTGTGAACAATATTTCTTTTTAGTAGTAATTTTACTGTGTTAGGAGGGGGCGACATTTTATATTTTTGTCCGGGGCGGCAAAACTGTTAGGGCCGGCCCTGCCTACACCTTGCGCCCTCCCCCCAAAAAAAATCCTGCGAGCGTACGCCACTGGTTTTGAGCTACTTCTGTTGCTGCACACATGCTATGCTCCAGGGAGAAGAATCGTCTATCCTCCTTCCCGGCTTAATAACAAGGTTGAATCAGCTCTGCTCTAACCGGGGCCTTCGCAATTAGTAACGGGCCTGCGCGTGTATTTTGATGAGCCATCCAAAGAGGCCTACGGATGCTCGAGTCTTCACGTATAGATCAGGCATTTCTTAAGCTTCCCAGTGCTTTCAAACGTTATTTAATGTAGTTTTAAGTAGTAATTGTGTTACTAATTCAAGTACGAACTCCTGATTAATTTGTTTGCTATGATACATATTTACATAAAGAAAATAGATGCATATAATTTGAAAGAAAAACAAAGTAGCCCTTACTCTCATGATTCATGATTGCTTATTTTAGTTTCACAAGTGGATATTTAATATACTTTAAAATAACTAAATACACAAATGAGAAAAACATTTTTATAATGAATATTTCATGAACGTAGTCGTACTTCCTACGTTATTTTAAACAATTCAAGATTAGTCTTTAACAAATGATGTATTAAAGCGTATTTCAGTGTTTTCGGGATATCCTGTATATTGGAGAAAATTGATAAAATACGTTCTATAGCGCGATGCCTAAATTAATTATTCTTTAATAAAGACATTTCATGTAGTATATATTATTCTTTTGTCGCTTTCTCAATCGAACTTAGGAATTGAGCAAGCATAATGAACGCTTGTACAAAATATTAACTACATTTGAAGTTTCTGTATAAACGGGCAAAAATCAATAATTTATAATTTACTGTATTTCTGCACTGTATCAGATGTAAGTCTTAATCACATAATCAAGGCATGTATAACTGATAAATAACATTTTCAACTGGCAAAATTAAATTGTCTAAATAGTATCACAACGTCATGCTTATTTACAAGAATAAAAACTACTCAAGTAATACGATTTCTGATTAAAATAATTTATTTATAAATAACACATGAGTAATTATTCCCTAAACATGATTTACATACATATTTTTAGAATTTCTAAATACATTATAAGCGTTCACTTACCTTTACATTCAGAGCAAAATGTTCGAATTTTAAGATAAATTTACATGGAAGAAAATGGCGCAAGATTCACAAAACGATTACCTACATCTAAAGTTCTTTAGTAAGACAAAAGTATAAAAAAATTGTTTTAAAATAATAAAACATTTATAATACTTAGAATAATAAAATAGAATACTGTGACTGGGGAAAACAGGCCTCAATGAGAAACTCATTTTTAGCGATGGCAACTCATAAGCAGGTTGTCGATAATATAGTCCCAGTTTGTACGGGCTTCCAACCCTTACCAAACTGACTATGCTGCATAACATCAATGAATGAGTTCAAAAATTTAAATTTTTCCTCCTTATTTTTCAAGGTAATTCCTTGTTTACAGTGTCTCGCAGTCATCAATGTAAACCATTCATTTACAAGTCTGATAAACCATGCTGTTGTCAATGCATTTTCACTAATCTGCTTTAATGCAACAGCCTTTTCCAAAGCAGCAGCTGTTTTAAGAGAAAAAAACTGAACTGCTGTCGCAACATTCATTGTTTGAAAGTGTGATGGAAATAGGTGAGATCGATTTAAGTGCTGTAGTGACCTTAAAGAGGACTCACACTCTATTTCTGATATCCACAACTGCTTTATGTAAGAAGCACAAACATGACGTGTGGGTAGGTCATTTTCAGTACACACATCTGTCGGCAAAATAAACATTCTTCTTAACAATGCACTTTTCATATTTTTTAACAGATGTGGCACGTCAGCTAAGCAATGAATAGTATCAGAGGTTCCCACATCATAATTAGTTTTCCTGTAGTCTCGGGTGACAAAACACCTAAAGAGTTCCATAGGACTCTATTAGAGCAACCCATATCAGATGTGGAAGCCCTAACTCTCAAACCAATTGATTGAGCAGCATGAATGGCATGATAGACAAAACTTTTCATTGCTTCACCTGATGTTGATGGCCCAGTCAATTCATGCCCAATTACTTGTTTCCATGTCAGCTTCAGGCCTCTAAGCATAAGAATCAAATAATGATTAGCAGCACATGCATTTCCCAGAGTTGTGTTGCCTACAAAACATTTATTAGTTGTATCAAAATCTGGATTTGTATCAATTTCATTTCATCAAACAAAATGCAACAATTTTTGTCTTCTGGGGACATGCTATGAACTTTTGTTTTCAAAAGAGTCACAAGATTATCCATAACTCCAAAATCAAGTTTCAAATCTTGGATTCTTCTGTTTAGTGTGCTATATGATGGCAATGGATAGCCAGTTGACCTAATGTAATTCAAACCATCTTTACACCTAATGCAAATCTGAATTTTAAGCCCTGAATTATGCTTTTGTTAGACCAGATGTTTTTTTCACCATTAAGTATTTGAATTTGCTCTTCAGTGAGAAAAGAAGAAAGCACTGCATGAAGCTTCTTATTTTCATCTTCTAACTCTTTGAGTCTATGTGATTGTATAGTTTCCTAAAGAAATAAATATTTATTAGTTTTATTTAGATTGTAACTTGTAACAGATTAATATAATTTAATGATAACAACTGAATAAAATTTTCAAAGATTTTAATAGATTTAGTTACAAAAAACTCAAATAAATAATTGATGTTAAAAATTAGAAACTGAATTGTTTTCTAAACAGTTTTTCTTTGTTCTGTCAAAGAAATTTTTTAAAGCTGTAAGAATTATTATTATTACTTTAATTTTAATTCAAATCTAAGGTGAAAGTCAGAGCTTGAAAAATTGTAAATTTAGCAAGCATGTCAAAATTGAAATGGAAATGCAGAAGGGGGTGCAGAAAAGTGACCCTTTGAACCCATAATACTATGTGAATTTTCTCAATTTTAGTTTGATTCAAAGGTGGCTCAACAGAGCATAAAAAAAATTGTAATTTTAGAAAAAGTTTTTTTGATGCACCCTAATCCTTATGGTCCTACTTATTACGCACCCCTTGAGATGGCATTTATTTCTGAAATGAGTTTTCAAGATTTTTTTAATAAAACATAAATTCTATTTCAACACGTGAAGCTGATGAGGTTCAAACAATGCTACGAGATAAGGGAAACTTGTCTTTATGGTGATAAATTAAGTTGAAACGAATAAGTCCCTGAACATTTCAAGGATGATTTTGAACTATTTCTTCAATGAGAAAATTTTTTTTACAAACAAGTATACATCAATATGTTAAAAATGTGTGTTTATGTTACCCATCATAAGTAAATTGTTCAATTTGGGTTGATTTATTCCCGTTTTAATTATTTTAGATTATCTGCAAAATCAGCTTATCACAGGGATTGATTCAGACGAAGATTAAGGTCCGCTTTGCTGCCTCTTCCCAACATTACAATTGATTAAAACCGCACTTACACAAAATTACAATCGATTAAAAAGGCCCCTTCACAAAAATACAGTCGATGAAAATGGCCCTTTTATTTAAATTTTGTCCTATATTTTGATTAGTTTTGTAAATTATTTTAAAAGAAAATAATTTTCACAAAAATATGCATGAAAATTCCCCAAAATACTAGTTAGAATTCACAAAAATAAACCGTTTTCACAATAATGGGACCTTGGAAAAAATTCCTGGATCGATACCTGAACTATATCCGCACCATCCAATTCCACAAATAATCGGGAATTCGCTGTACTACTGGCATATATTTGCTTTATGCTTACTATTAGGAATATTAGTACCTTATCAACTTTCTTTCCTTGTAAAATGGACTCTTCTCTTGGACAACCTATTCCTTTTTGACGTCTTGGAGTTAGTGAGGAAGGTTTGTTTGGAACATCAAAGAGAGTAGGTATTGCATCTGGTTTTAAGCGTTTCCATCCATCTGCACGATACTTAAACTGGGATTCCTCAAAATGGCACTATACAAAGAAAATAAACATATTACTCAAGAAAGAATATTAAGCAATTGGAACAGTTTACATCACAGTGTTTATGATTTAATTTTCCAGTTAGATATTTTTCAGAAGGTTCTCTCTTTTCTGCCTCTTGCTCTTGCAACATCTGCTTTGTTTTGCTTGCTGCATTTCCATTTAACATTCTAAATTTATCTACATTAAGTATAATTATTACTTTAAAACAAATAAAAAATATAATACATCATTCCAAAAGCAAATAAATGCCTAATTTTGTTCATATTTATCTAGTTTGTTTTTAAACATATTTAATATTTCATATCATATGGTGTAAATCTTCAGCCAATAAAATACTGCAAAATTTAATATCTAATTGTTTCCTTTATATACTGCCCACCAGTGGAGTGGGCAGTGAGCACTGGGAGATAGTCAGTGTGTAGGACCCGGGTTTGAGGCTTGCTGGGTGACCCTCAATCTAGCGGTCTGGAGTCTTGGGTGGTTTTCTTCAAATGTAACGTGAATATGCACTGGAACCAACATAAAAAGTCCTCCACTCAAGGCATCCTCTTGCTAGGCAGATCACCCTCATACAGTGTTGCCATAATCAATCAAACAACCAACCTTTATACATTATTAATCACCCTTTTAAATATTTGTCGAATGATGATAATTGTTTTTTTAGCAACTATTATGTATATATTTTTAAAATTGGCAGTTAATTGACTTTACATATTTATGAACGCTTAATATTATGAGGGATTTTTTTTCTGGTTACTGTTTCATATTTAAATGAGTTAGTAATAGTAAGGTTAAAGTAATGTGTCATAAGATTTAAGAAAAATTGAAAAGCAACAGAATTTAGATTTAAATCTGAGCATACCGAATACCAACTGAATATTCGGTGCATCTCTATTACTTTGACAGCTATTTTTTTTTTTT
This sequence comes from Cheiracanthium punctorium, assembly GCA_038373885.1. Classification (NCBI taxonomy): domain Eukaryota; kingdom Metazoa; phylum Arthropoda; class Arachnida; order Araneae; family Cheiracanthiidae; genus Cheiracanthium; species Cheiracanthium punctorium. Next base: position 6,494 of record JAWZYV010000585.1, on the reverse strand, counting down.
AACCTCAGACAATATAGCATCAAAGAATCTGCCTCTCTCTATATGTTTTAGTGAAAATCCATCACAAAATTCATAAAAAATTAACTGTTTCTAAAATTTATTTCCAATATTCCACAGCAAACAACAGCTACTATATTCAAGTATACAGCCAGAAATTTTAACAAAAATTTCCGAATAAACACTCAGGAATTGAGAAGGTACAGTCTCATATTTCAGTAGTTCAAATTAACTTTGTCTTAAACTCTTTTCCTGAAATATACAATACACCACAATTTCATAAATTCAGGGAAATAAATCTGTTTTATTTCTCCTTATTTGCAATATGATATACAAAATAGACTGTATATATATTTGTCCAGGCACAAAATGAACCCTCCCTTGAATGATTTCTCAATCCACCCCAGCTACTTACAGCATGTAATCTTTATAATAGAAAACAATAAAACGAAGTATCTTTTAAGAAAAACTTAGTGCAATAAATTACATAAGAAAATTTCTTCTCATATTCGTCTGTTATAAAGTAATTAATATTATATAAGTATCTATTTAAGTAGTCACAACAAAAAACAGTTACAGAATAAGTATCGAAAAATTTACATGATTTTAGTTTCATAATTAACTCATATAAATTTATGTTTGATAATTAAACCAAATTCTACTACTTACTTACCAATAAGAATTTAAAAATTTCTTTAAACTGCCTAGTTTATTTAAATTTTTTTTTTTGGGGGGAATACCTTATTCCCCCGTACACGATATATATTTCGGTTACACACATAACCATCTTCAGTCGTTTCTGGATCTCGCACTAATGGCGGCTTCTTTTTATATCTTCTTCGTTCTTCTTCTTGAAAGTTCGATGCATGACGTCATCCCATGATTGGTCGATTGTACGAAGCGTATCGTTGATGCTGCCCTCTGTCGTCAATATTTCTAAGCTCTCACGAATGTAGGCATATATACTATTTTTAAAGTTGGCTATTTTTTTAATATTTTTAAAATCAATGGTAATGGGCTCTTTCAAAGCAAGACGGGCTAGAGCGGTACTTTGTTTCTGGAGGTTAATGTCTTTAAAATGTTCGTTTTTTCGTTCTTTAATTTTCCTTTTTGTAACGCCGATGTAGCAATTTTCTTTATTAGTATCGTTTGACATAAAATTAATTTTATAGATCCCTGCGGTTTCGATGGGGTTGATTGGGTCTTTTTCCGATCTAATGCGCTGAAAGATTGTTTTATTAGGTTTAATTGGAATACGGAAGTTCTTTTTACTGGCGATATTAGAAAGTTTATTGGCTATCCCTCGGCTAAAGGGGATAGCGGTAGTAAAACGTGGTTTATCTTTTTGACGGTTGTCTATAGCATTTAATTTACGTTGCCTAGCTTTGAAAACTTTGTCGAAAATTTCTCGAGGGTAGTGGGCGTCTTGACATTGTTTCTTTATGAAAGCAATTTCTTTTTGAAGGAGGTCGTTGTTAGAACACACTTTGAAAGCGCGGTCGATATAGGAACGAATAGCAGCAATTTTATAGTTGAAAGGGGTTTTAGATTTAAAATTTACTATATTAGTATTACAAGTAGGTTTTCGAAAAATGGTGGTCTCAATGAGATTATTGTTTCTGGTTATGTTCACATCTAAGTAATTGAGGCTATTATTGATTTCTTTTTCGTAGGTAAATTTAATGTTCGGGTCTATGGCATTAAGTTGATTGATCAAATTATTTTCTTCATTATTGTGGGTGGTAAGGATAGCGAAGATATCGTCGACATAGCGAAGCCAAAGTTTGATGGTATTATTGTGTGTCTGTTTAATCTGTTCTTCAAGGATTCTCATTTTCCAGTTGGCAATTATTCCGGATATGGGGGAGCCCATGGGGACTCCTTTTATTTGTTGGTAGAAGTGATTATTATATTGAAAATATGAGTTATTTAAAATTAGATTTATTGCACTAGTTAGGGTGTTAATTATGTCTATATCTTTAAAACTACTTTGAATTTGTTTGTTAATAATTTGGTTCATTTCCTTAATATCTATTGACGGGTATAGATTTACAACATCGAAACTTACCATAATATCGTTTTCATCAAGTTTATAATCGCGGATGTTTTTAATGAAATCGTCGGTGGAAGTTAGAGTGCTGTTAGATGGGGGTATAATTTCTTGCAGAATATCTTTCATATATTTTTCAAGAGTGTAGGTGGGGCCTTCACATTTGCTCACGATTGGGCGAAGGGAGGGGGGATTTTTATGATCTTTAAATTTAGCGAAAATCCGTGAGGCGAAATTAGCGGTATTGTTATAGTTCGGACCTTTCTGATCCGGCCAGGTACCATTTTTTATTAAAGTTTTTAGTTTATTATTGATTTTCGTGGTGGGGTCTTTGGGAAGATGTAAAACGTTTAGACTATTGATGGTTTGTTCCATTTTTTCATGGTAATCTTTTTTATCTAGGATAACAATCTTTCCTGTCTTGTCAGAGCTTAAGCAAACGATCGTGTTATTTTTCTTTAGGTCGCTGAGGCATTTACGGTCTTCACGATCTTTAACAGTAGTTTTAAGTTTTTTATTCATTTCTTGTTGGGCATGCATACGGATAGCTTGTTTATCTGAGGGGGGTAATGAGATAATGGCGGCCTCAATGCTCGCAACGGTATCATTGATATCTATTTTGTCATCAAGAATGAATTTGGGACCTAGGTTTAGAGTGGCTTTTTGCTGTTGAGTAAGAGTTAAGGAGGATAGATTAATGAATTGATCTTCTTTTTTAGTTTGACCTTGTTTATAGCATTTATTATTTCTCATCCAAAAGTTAAGTTTTTTATAGTGGTTATTGTGGTAAATCTCTTTTTCTTTCTTGCAAAAATTGTTTATTTTATTGACTTTTAAACGGTAATCATCCGGAGAGCACATGGTTTGAAGTTTGTGGTTGTAAAATTTTTCTTCTTTCGTTAATTTAGCTATATATTTAAATTTGTTCCTAATGTATTTTTTAAGTAAGCATAGCTCAAAATTCTTTATATCATAAAAGAATTCATTAAGAAGGAAACTATTTTTAATTTTCATGAATTTAGGGGTAATTTTAAAATGTACACAGTCTTTTAAAAAATTGATATGCTGAAATTCTCTAACTTTTTTCTTGGAAAAACATCTTAACTTACTGTATATATGCTCCACATTCGGAGGCTCAACCGTAATAGGCGTCATGAGATGAATAAAAGCTTGAATGGTGGCACAAAAACTTGAAGGCACGTAGATGAAGACCAAAAGTGTAGAGTATAAGCTTGTCGAAACACAAGACATAAAATACTTAAAAAGCCCGGTATCGGCTAGACATAATAAAAACACATAAAACATTATTTAATACGGCGGATTAATTAGTTAAAATTTTTTTATTTGGGAATACCTTATTCCCCCGTACACGATATATATTTCGGTTACACACATAACCATCTTCAGTCGTTTCTGGATCTCGCACTAATGGCGGCTTCTTTTTATATCTTCTTCGTTCTTCTTCTTGAAAGTTCGATGCATGACGTCATCCCATGATTGGTCGATTGTACGAAGCGTATCGTTGATGCTGCCCTCTGTCGTCAATATTTCTAAGCTCTCACGAATGTAGGCATATATACTATTTTTAAAGTTGGCTATTTTTTTAATATTTTTAAAATCAATGGTAATGGGCTCTTTCAAAGCAAGACGGGCTAGAGCGGTACTTTGTTTCTGGAGGTTAATGTCTTTAAAATGTTCGTTTTTTCGTTCTTTAATTTTCCTTTTTGTAACGCCGATGTAGCAATTTTCTTTATTAGTATCGTTTGACATAAAATTAATTTTATAGATCCCTGCGGTTTCGATGGGGTTGATTGGGTCTTTTTCCGATCTAATGCGCTGAAAGATTGTTTTATTAGGTTTAATTGGAATACGGAAGTTCTTTTTACTGGCGATATTAGAAAGTTTAGACCCCCTTTAGCCGAGGGATAGCCAATAAACTTTCTAATATCGCCAGTAAAAAGAACTTCCGTATTCCAATTAAACCTAATAAAACAATCTTTCAGCGCATTAGATCGGAAAAACACCCAATCAACCCCATCGAAACCGCAGGGATCTATAAAATTAATTTTATGTGAAACGATACTAATAAAGAAAATTGCTACATCGGCGTTACAAAAAGGAAAATTAAAGAACGAAAAAACGAACATTTTAAAGACATTAACCTCCAGAAACAAAGTACCGCTCTAGCCCGTCTTGCTTTGAAAGAGCCCATTACCATTGATTTTAAAAATATTAAAAAAATAGCCAACTTTAAAAATAGTATATATGCCTACATTCGTGAGAGCTTAGAAATATTGACGACAGAGGGCAGCATCAACGATACGCTTCGTACAATCGACCAATCATGGGATGACGTCATGCATCGAACTTTCAAGAAGAAGAACGAAGAAGATATAAAAAGAAGCCGCCATTAGTGCGAGATCCAGAAACGACTGAAGATGGTTATGTGTGTAACCGAAATATATATCGTGTACGGGGGAATAAGGTATTCCCAAATAAAAAAAATTTTAACTAATTAATCCGCCGTATTAAATAATGTTTTATGCGTTTTTATTATGCCTAGTTTATGTTAGTTATTTTTTTAATGATCTAAATTATAATCAAAATCTTCTGTATAAAAAAATTCACTAGTTAAAATATGTTTCAAAATAAAAATAGTACTTTATTTGCATTTAGATAATGCAGAATGTAAGCAAAATTTCGTTAAAGTAAACATAATTAGTGACAAACTTTAATATTTTATTATGATTGCGAAAATAATGTTAGGTATACAACAATATTCAAGATGCTTAATTAAATTTATTAACATATATATGGTCTATTGCTTTTTTAAACACATTTTTTAATGCTAAAGAAGAAGGTTTTGTTTACAGACACAACAAGTAGCTTTGGCGATAATGCAAAACGCACTCTTAGCATAACATTTGCGTTTTAACAAAACTAAACAAGCTACGAACCACTTCGGTATTTTAAATTAAATAAAAAAGATAAACTTACAAGAAAAAGGCATTTTCTAAGGTGACAGTAAAAATTTTCAATAATAAAATCGAACTTACAAGGCAAATTTGAGCAGAAGATCCGGGCGTCCAATTATCTCGTCGCATGTTGATCAACCATTTTCTTCTTTTTTCTTCATCTTTAGGGAATTTAGCCATTCTAAATCCGTTTCTTGAATGATTAGAACAATTTATGGCGGCACATCCACCCATAATAACAAATTTATTGGTTTAAAATTCAGAATAAGAAGACCATGCGGTGTCGCCAAGGACTGCTGCTAAGCCTCTAGTTAAGCCTAATGTGGGCAACTTTCAGACGGCGTTGGTCAGCTCTGTATATAGGAGCCTTAAGCAGGCCCGTTGCTTAGCGATGGTCCCGCTCTAACTAGCACGACACAAAGTATCGCCTTTGGCTAAGGTGACCAGATTTTTGAACATAGAATCGGGGACATGTCCCCGATTTTAAAAGAAAACTGGGGACATTTATATTTAATGAAATAATTAACAGTAATTTAATTAAAAAACAATGCAATAACTAAAAATTGCCCCCAATTCCTGTTTTACATTTTGGGGACAATTTCAAAAATGTCCTGAAATTGGGGACATTTGTTTGGTCACCTTACCTTTGGCTGGAGTGGTCACCTTACTGCAGAGTAAGGTGACCAAATGTCCCCATTTTCCGGGGACAGTCCCCATTTTCAGGGCATTTTTCAAATTGTCTCCAGAATGTAAAAATGAAACTGGGGACAATTTTTTAATTATTGCATTGTTTTTCAATTAAATTACTGTTAATTATTGCATTAATTATAAATGTCCCCAGTTTTGTTGTCAGAATCGGGGACATGTCCCCGATTCTGACAACAAAAATCTGGTCACCTTACTCCAGAGAGAAAGCTTAGAGAAAAATTCTCCTCCTTCTACGGAGTTGCATCTAATGTCTCCCTGATTTCTTTGGGGCAAGACTTATATCCACCTCTTTTTTTCCCTAGACCTAGAACTTTTCCCTAAATAGGGTTGCTAGCGGTGTTTATATCACATATTCAGATCACTAGAAAGAAGAGTTCATCGCACAATGTGCGTTCGCCAAGGAAGATTTGCTGATTAGCTTGTGGTTTTGTTTACATGTCGGACTTCTCTTACATGCTGAATTTGAAAAGCAATGAAAATTATTTGAACTTTGTTAACTCGCTGCTCTATTGTAAATATTCATTTTTATTTTTTCTTTATGACGTTGTAGGAACATTTCAGAAACATATAATCCAGAATAAGAATTTGATTTTTGAATTATATGATTATTTATTTATTAATGATGGTATATTTTTTTAATCTAAAGGGGTATTTTTTTCCTTAAACTGTTAAAAATATTATTGAATTTATTAAACTCTAGAATACAGCTTTCTAGTAATTTGTTAAAAGTGCAGAGTTGAAATAATTAGCTTTGTGTGTACAAT
>JAWZYV010000584.1:0-17694 GCA_038373885.1 Cheiracanthium punctorium | reverse complement strand
GCTCACTTTCAAGTACGGAAAGGAGCGAAAAATCGCTCCGACTGATCGAATTTCGCTCGTTTGGTTTAAGCGTGCACATGAAATAAAAGTTTTCCAGAAATCTGTGAGAAAAATAAAGCTCTGGCTTCTCTAAATACAGCACAACTACTGCCTAATTGTGAACAAAATACTGAAACTACCATTACAAGTAGTTTAATTTTTTAAATGTATATCCTGTTTTTAAGTGATAAAAAATTGCAATATGTTTTCTATTACGTATCTTGACTGGGTCAGGCGGGATGAAATGACCATAAATTTAGCTATTTTTTACTAAGTTTAAATTTACTAAGCTACACATCTAAAATAATTCAACATATTTAAACTTTTTTGACAAATATTTTACATTGGACTGTCTGAGAGTTCTGAATATTTTTGTTCGGTTCTTTTATAAACATTAAAACTGTTTAATCATAATTTTTTTTCTGCCTTATTATTATGATCATTTTTCCTATGGCGGGAGATAAAATGTTATATATGAATAAGATCAACTTTAAAATAGAGTCCTACACACTTTAACTAAACAGTTCCACATGGAATTCTAATTTGTCCATCAAAAGTTCAGATTATTTTAGAGCAAAAATAATAATAGAATGTCGAAGCTCATTATTTATTCAAGCTATTGCTATTCAGTATCTTACAGGATATATTACAGATATGAAAAAAAGAAACCTCTAAAATAATAAAATTATTCTTAGAATACAAATTCTAGATCAACACAATAATCATTTTACCCCATTCTGTTTATACCTCTGTAAAAAATAAAATATATACAACTTGTATGCAACTTGATTCAGAAATATATTCCTAGAGAGTTATTTAGCCTTTGTATCATCCAGATTTCTAGGGCTTTGAAGCACAAAAATGCTGCAGCAAAGTTAATTTTTATGTTCCATTACAGCGTCTAACATCAAACTCATGTGGAACACAAGAAGGATGATGTGTTGAAATTATATACTGAAAACGTATCGACACATCAATTAAATTGGTTTAGCAATTTTGTTTATGATGTAAATGAACAAAAATCAGCATTTCAACAAAACAATGCATTTTAAATTGCTGTCTGTTTTCACTAGACTGTTCATTTTACTCCTACTGACTTCTAGGGATGGACGCGAGACGAAAAATTGGTGTCTCGCGTCTCGCAAAACAGCCGAAAAGCTTGTCTCGTCTCGCAAAAATCCCTATATCATAATGTTAAAAATGTTTGTCTCGTCTCGCAAAAAAGCTGTAAATCTCTGTCTCGTCTCGCAAAAAGTCGTCTCGCGTCCATCCCTACTGACTTCTATTTAATATCAAGACTCTATAACAAATTACAGATATAGCAAGTAGGAGTAGGAGCATCGAGATTGAAAAAATAGAGGAGTACCTAAAATTGTGACACAAACAATATCAAAGTAGCCACTGAACTTTGTGGAGTCACTGACCCACTGGCTACTACGGAATTTTTTAAATCTTAAGCTTTATTTTTTGATCGGTTTATGTATGCCTACCAGTGCATTCGGATCTGCCTACAGAGCGACTGCCAGATGTTCTTCAATATTTGAGTGGCACATTCTTTTTAACCAACCAAAGTTTGCGAGAACCAATGCCGCCGTTGTGTTCTGTAACATGCGCAGCAGCTCTTTTTAAATCTGTAGCTAATCTGTAGAAACCAACAGCAAAGTTACGTGCAGATGATCCCAAGCGGCATTCCTAGTTCAAGAAATCTAAAAATAGGATCATTATGGTGTTTACTTTTTAAAAATTGTTTAGGTTGAGCATAGACGCACCCACGGAGGGGGCTATAGGGCTGAACTTCCCCCCCCCCCAAAGGTAGAAAGTTAGAAGTGAAAAGCTTTAAAAAATGAAAATTGTCGCTAATGAATTAATTTTTTCTTTCTTTCTTTTTTTACAACACTTTCTTACTTTCTTTCTTTTTTTACTTTGGTTACAAACAATGAACTATGAGCCTATCGGTGTTACGAAACTCCCGGAGAAAAAATGCTCATAGGGATTTCGCGATATATCCCTAAAGAGGTAGCTCCTCGGCACATTTTTGAAGGCCATTTTTGTGCTTATGAATTTTTTTCTGGAATTTGCATGGGACATACAGCTTGACTGTCAATGCCAGTCCGTAGTGTATTGGGTCAAGGAACGTTATTCATTTTTTAGAGTGTTCAAAGTCAAATGTTTATTTTTTAACCCTTTGAGGCGCAACCCTTTCCCAATTCTGAAAAAAAGGGCAGCCGTTGCCATCGCTTGACTTAACTACTAGCAAGATGACCCTTTTTTGGGTCTCTAGAACTGTGGCACGCGATGAATGTTTCGATCGTCCGCCCTCTTGCTTAGGGATGGACGCGAGACGAAAAATAGGAGTCTCGCGTCTCTCAAAATAGCCTAAAAGCTTTGTCTCGTCTCGCAAAAATCCCTATATCGTAATGTTAAAAATCTGTGTCTCGTCTCGCAAAAAAGCTGTCAATCTCTGTCTCGTCTCGCGTCCATCCCTACTTGCTAGTCGTTCAGTCGAGCGATGGCAACGGCTCCCCTTTTTTCAGCATTGGGCAATCTATCTGGCTGTTCTAGCATTCTTTAGCAGATGTCAGTGCTGTTAATAATAATCGTGACCACTTTTTGACGGGAAAGGACGTGCTCAAAAGTAAAGGATTCTCGTGGAGCTAGGCCACACGCCACTCTTTTTATAGAAATCCAATCTATTCTTCGTGACTGGCAACCGTCCAAACGTCCGAGTTGGGTGTTCCCAGAGCGGGAACACTGCGCTTTAAAGGGTTAAAGCTGTTGAAAAGTCCTGTGACGACGATCGCTCTTCAGGTAGAACGCCCTTAAATATGGGTGGAATTTTAAAAAATAAACTGAAAAAGAAAAGTGTGACCCATCTCTGAAACTATGCTTCGTCCTACAAGTCGAACCTTGTGGAAACTTTCCTCGTCAAGCCAGCCGTTCTAATCCTGATACACGCACTAGAGGGGCGCATCATCTCTCTGGAGGCAGATGGATGCGATTCTTCCCCCCACCAACTTCCCCCGAAGCCTCCATCTCCATCCGTTGCCATGGAGACTGGAAAAGGGAGACTTCTTCGGTCGAAATCCCATCGGAAAAGGCACACAGTGGTTTGAGTCACCGATGCCAGGCACTTGAAGGACTTCTCTCGTCTCTACCCGGGAACAACCCAAGGATGTGTCAGTCCAAAGGGGGATTTACTGGAATTTTTCGCAGCCCTGGGCTTTTCACGAACAGTTCGGTACAATCTGAAAAGTTAAGAAATTTTATTTCACGAATGTTCACTTGAAAGTAAAAATGAACATAAGGCGGCATTTGTAAACTTTTTTTGAAACAGAGAAACCTTATATCTCAAATAATTTTTTTAAAACAGTAAACGTTCTTTCCACCATTATTTACAGCAGGGTTGGGAAAAAAATCGGGATTTTTTGGTTTAAAAAAAACCTTTTATAAATACCTGTTACATACTTATAAATAAAATTATTCGTAAAAAGTTCAAAACAATTAATATTCCTTTTCAAAGTAATTAAAACAAAGTAAATAAGCAATTATTGCTATACTTATATGGACATTGAAAGCATTCAGTTTTAATATTTTATTTAGAGATACTATGTTTTATATTTAGTATATAATATAATACAATATTAATTGTTTACTACATTTCACATGGAATCTTGCACTTAGATTCATCGGTAATAATGGTGATAAGTTGTTCAAAATGATATTTTTAAGGTTTAAAATTAAGTTGTTAAAACACAAAACCTCTATTTTAGAAACAAATTAAAAACACAGCCTATAATTTAAGTTTAATGAATGATTTTTAATAATGATAAAACAATAAGGTATCTATTAGATCAGTGGTTCCCAACCAGGGGGTCGCGACCCCTAGTGGGTCGCCCTGCCTTTTCTCGGGGGTCGCCGCAGACCGATTTTGTAGAAAATGAATGGCAAAATATTTCCACGTTTCTCTGCCATGAGACACGCTTTCTCCCTTTTCTCTTCATAAAGTAAAATTCCTCTTTTCATTAGGGCGCTTGTATCAAATCTACAAAACTGACGTCGTAAAGTGTATCTAGGAGTGTTAACCAATTTTGAAAACGTGCGCACTAAGGCAGAAGTATTGGAAATAGAAATTGCAGTTAATTTAAGGTGAGAAATTATTAACCACCTTGAAGCTCTTAACCACCTTGAAGCGGAAATTCAAAGATATATCCCAGAGCTCACAATGAACAAGAGGCGGCATTAGTGCGAAATCCACTTCACACATCTTTAGATGTCGCCGATCTTCCTGATGAAGCGCAGGACGAATTTTTGAATTTGCAAAATGACTCCTCAACACATGATTTATACCAAGAAAAATCGTTCATTCAAAATTGGTGCGCTATGCGTCACTCATATCTGATAATTTCTAAGCTTTCGCTTCAGATGTTAATGTCATTTGCATCCACTTACATGCGTGAAGTTGAATTTAAAACTCTTTTGTAGATTAAGACAAAAGCCAGTAATAAAATATGACTTGATGTCCAAGATGGGATATGAAAGATGTCCAAGACGCGGTTGGCTTTGACCAATATTCAGCGAAGGATAGCATAACTTGTCAGTCAATACAACCTCAGTCATCCTAATAATAATCAGTACGGAATAAAAAGATAATCATTTTTAAATCCCAAGATATATTTTTTTCATTATTAATTTTTTTTGTCTTATTGGTCAAACAGGATGGATGGAAGAGGGGGGGGGTCGCGAACATTTTTGAAAAATCTAAAAGGGGTCGCGATTGAAAACAGGTTGGGAACCACTGTATTAGATTGATATAAAAAACTTATTGTTGATACTTATAACGATAATTTTAAAAGATATCAGAACGTATTCTATCTGTAGTATTCTGAATTTTAAATTATTCTTTTAAAAAATCCAATTGTTTTTTTTTTGTTTGTTTGTTTTTGAGAAAAAAAAACCATTTGGTTTAAACCATGGTGTAAACCGTGGTTTAAACCAGTCGGTTTAAACCATGTCAACCCTGATTTATACACAGTTCAATTTATTTCTGCTTTTCAATTCAATACAGAGTAAGTCCGTAAGGGAGACTGGGCTGTTTCTAGTAGTAATTGATTTTTCGTTTAAGTTTTCTCAACAAAACTAAACTGCCCCTTTAAAGCACATAGACATTTGGCTACGGATACCCAAGAGGCCTGAGTTTGTAACGTGTGTAGTTTATGCTTAAGGGTGTTGTTCGAAGAAACGAAATCTCCCTCACGGATTTTCTACACATAGAAAAAAATATATCTATAAACTCCTTATACCAGGGACTCGAAAAAATTCAGGATGATTTTCCATAAGCTGCACTACATACCGTAACAGAAGAAACAATGGTGTATTGGATGAAACTTTCTGAAAAAAATACTTCAACATGGAGTTGCACAGCCAAGATTTTCGAAGAATGACAAATCCTGCTCCATTTTTGATTTTTAAGAATTCTTTCTGGAAGTCTCGTACCTGATGCAGGGTTATCATTTATGACTGTGTGTAGTACAGCTTGCAAAGAGGTATCCTAAAAATTCTGAAGAGCTTGACATAATTAGGTTATTTGCATTTATGCACCGAAATCAGATGAGTTTTTCAAAATGCACCGTTAACGAAAGCCTGCCTTCAGAGAATAAAATGTGCACCCACTTCTCCCTTCGCGGCGATAGTTGCCTGTACCTATGGATTAAGTTGGCACATCTTTAGTGATATATATAGGGTGAATCTAAATTCTTGGGCAAAACTTAAAGGGGTCATAGGGCACATATAATAAGGAATCAGAATCACATAGCAATGTGGGGTCGGCAACGTCGTCTTCGTGTAGCTGCTAATAATCACTTTGGATAAAAGTACCGAAACAACAGTGCACTTTCCGACCCTTGTTCGTCCGAAACGAATTTATTTTTCTCCGAAAACAGAAGACTAAAATGGATAGTTTAAAAATTCTATTTTATTTCATGGATGAAATTTTCGAAGACGAGCCTATTGTTTATGAAATTTGGTTAAGAAATGAGACGAACACTTCATGCTTTTTCAAAAGTGATTATTACCGGGAAAGTATATGTAACGTACCGGGAAAGTATTTGCATGTGTAAAAAGTATGATATAAACAATACAAATTATTACTATTAGAGTAAGAAATTATTTTTAAACTGCGCTAACTGCGTTTTTCACCCCAGATTGCTATGTGATGACGATTCCTCATTGTGTGCCCTATCACTCCTTAAAGTTTTGCCCAAGAGTTTAGATTCACCCTGCAGCATATAGAGAGAGTTTCTTTGTTTGAATGCTCCAATTTCTGCAACTATCAGACCGATTAAAAAAAATTCTTTTGTATTAGACAACTCGTTTAAGGGAAAGATTGTTAGGCTATAAAACATCACCCTACGACTCATCTGCAGAGTGTCGTACTATAATTTTTACTTATTAACATAAATCATCCATGAAAATCACGTATAATTATTTTGCAAAATAACAGGGAACATTAGCGACTATATAATATCACCCTACGACCCATCTATAAGGTGTCCAAATGCGATTGAACCGGGCTATATTTTTCTTTGTAGAATCTTTTTCTTTAAAAAAAAAAGGCATTTTGTTTTAGGTTTGTATTTTGAAATTGAATTGTTTCTCTAAAAATCTATCTGAGAATTCGGCATTTTTTATGTAAGTATGATCTCTTTTCAAAAGATTGAGATAAAAGTTATTGGATTGATTGATTCGAACTATGAATTTATTTACCTAATCAATAAATAATATTTTTTTATACAGTTGTTAAAAGTATCTTCTTTAAAAAAAAATAAATAAATAAAAAATCGAGTGTTAGAAAATAGAGAAAGAACTTTGAATTTTCTACCCAAAGTTGTGTAGCTGAGAATTAATAATTATAAAGATTAATGATGAAGCAAATTCAAACGAGCAAAACGCGTAATCACTATAAAATAAAAATTTTCCCTTTCGTACACCCCCCCTCCCCCCAAATCAAGTTAAGGTGTCCTTTATACCCGACTACAAGATTTTAACTTTTACTTTTCAAGCATATTCAAGTGAAGAAAAATTAATTATGAAAAATGCATTCTATAGAATATATTGCATATGTAAAAAGTATGATATAAACAATACAAATTATTATTTTTAGAGTAAGAAATTATTTTTTATAGTAAATATAATTCATTTTGTAAGTGTACGAGATTATTCGGATCCATATGCTTATTTATCTTGTTATTTCTTTGGTTTTAAATAATAATAATTAAAATAACGAGCGCCTTATATGTATACATTTGCATACAGATATAGTACTTATAGTTGAAAACATTTAATTTTAAAATTATAGTACTCTTATTTTAAGAATGTAAGGATTTCTGATCAAAACTAAAAAAAAAAAAAAAAAATTCCTTTTTCTAATTGTTTAAACCAAATATTAGGACAACACGTAATGTTTTTAAACAATCTTTAATTTTTAAATGAATAACAAAAGTTTTTATAAAAAACAAAATTGTTTTAAATAATTAAAAATGTGAAAAATTGATTACACATAAATACAATTGTGATTAAAATTTACATTAAATTATTTTTGTTTACGATAGTTTGAATAATTAAACTATTTATTCAATCATTTAAAAAGTCAGCTCAACAAATACAATTAATTTTGTGGATCAATAATGAAAAACAGATAACAAATCTCTTTTTCAGGGACGTTTTTACGATACCCCTGCTAACGTAAAAAAGAAGCCCCCTTTTATGCTCTACTTAGTTTTTGAGTTCGAAATGACGACGCCTCTTCGAAGCCAACACCCCGATGCGATGCTTACTTTGCTTACCGTGTCGGTTCGCCCCTGGTTACAAAAATAAGGTGGTTTAATGATAAAAACTTACAAAAAGATACAAATCATTTTCGTCCCATATTAATTCTGATGAGCTTCTAGATATACTGGCCGTTATCAAAAAACGGAAAGGAAAAAAAAAAGTAAGAAAATCTGAAACACTTTCAGATTTTAAATACGCACTGAATATTAAAAGCGTATCATAATCCAGGCATCTTGCCTATTTTCTTTCCTTTTTCCATTAAGTTGGAAAGTGCATCATTATTCATGAGTGCAATACGTGTAGTAGAGCAGTGTAGTAGTAGATTTTTAGTGTAGTAGATTTTTAAACAAAATTAAAATTGATATTTCTAATATCATTTTTCTGGATGTAAATACAATAGAAATAAAATGGGGGAAAAGATGCGCAGAAAAATGCACAATTCGAACTGAATGAAAGTTTCAAAAGCTTATTTTTTGTTTGTTTGTGTAACATGTATTTCAGATTGGTATGCTTGGCTCGAAGCCCGCTCGCTCGTAAATCCACGTCAGAAGGAAAAATTTATTCAGTTGTATTCTTTATACAGGTATAGAAGACGATAAAATAATTTTATTTATTAAAAACTGAGCATTCTATAAGTTTACTCCATCTGTCCGCTGCTCTGTAAAATATAACTACAATTGTATTCTCTTTTCTTTGGAAAAAAGATAGTTTTTTTTTTTTTTTGTATATTATAGGAACAATGTTTTTTTCGCGCGATAAAAAGTAGTCTATATGTTAATCCAGGACTTTAACTGTCTTTATTATAAATTTTATCCAAATCCGCCGAACCGTTTCAGCGTGAAAAAGTAATAAACATACATACAAACATTGTCATTTATAATATTAGTAGGATAATTAAAGGAATGAATCTTTGTTTGAACATGTATGTAAGTTAAAAAATTAAGCTGCGGGTGTATATTCCGTGCTTACTCGTATAATAGTCGCCCTCCCGTTTTGAAGCAATAAAAAAATAGCCTAAGTTACGATATTATGTAGTAAATTTTCCCCGCATAATAGTCGCACCTATAGACTTTCACCATGAAAAATTGGGGGAAAAAATAAAAAGTTCGACTATTACGTGAGTAAACACGGTATAGTTGAGTATTTATACAGAGCAATCGCAATATCTCGAACCTCTATATTTCGAAAACATTGATATCTCAAATAAAAGTGTTTTCTCTCATAAGCTGGCACCTTTTATTTCACCTCATTATCTTGAAAACCCGATATCTGGAATTTTTCCGGTGTCCCTTCGACTTCGAGATTATACAGTATCATCATTGTATAATGATGTAAAATCATAGACATTTAATTTGTATTCCCCCTTTCTACAAAATCGGACGATGCGATTTCTTTGGACCCTTGAAAACTTTCTCCGAGTTCTATCACCTCGCTGACGATCGTCCTGCTTATACAATACAGCAGATAGTAGGTACATATACGGTATAACCTCGATATCTCGAAGTCGACGGGATACGCCAGGGTGTCCACCGGCGAATAAAAAGGCGACTTTTGCTACTTATTTAAAGATAAGGCGACTTGGCCGACTTTTTTTTTTTTTTAATCAAAAATTGCCATTTTCATACCATTTTCAAGTTTGGCTGCTTTTAACTTACTCCTGGCGACTCATTTGAAAATCAGATTTCTGTTTTTGTGAACTCCCCTTTTCTTTTCAAAGTTGCAATTGATCCTTCATCCAAGTCTAATCTGTTTTTCTAATCGTACAATAAAAATGAATGTATGTATACTATATGCTCAGGCTCAGTCATTTAACGCACGAAGTTTTCTATTTTCTAATTTTATTCATTTACTTCTTAACTGAAGTTAAGTGGCGTATGTTTATTTTTTAAGCATAAAATGGTGCAAAAATGCTACTTTTTTGGCAACTAAAATTAAGAAAATGCCTACTAGACCGGCGACTTTCTTATGTCAGTCGGGCTTACTGATACTATTTTTGCCTCCTGACATTGGTGAACGCCCTGGATATCGGAAAAATTCGAGATATCGAGTTTTCAAGGTAATGAGTTGAAATAAAAGGGGGTGAGTTTGTAAGGGAAAACACATTTATTTGAGATATCAAGGTTTTCGAAATAGAGAGGTTACACTGTACAGGGTAATCCAATTAAGACAGTACCCGTTGGTTTTTTGTACTACTCTTAAATCTTACGGATGTGGCGACTATTATAACACTGAAAAATAATTGTCTGGACCTTCTTTTAGTGTGGAAGACAATTTCCAACTCTGTTAGATTGTTGCAACTTTATGTGTGAGGTCAGACATGGAGACGCACGAGGTTAGTTAATCCTGTAATCATTTTATTATTATAAAATCATAATTTAATTCAAAACTTTTTACATTATTATTCCATTATTAAATATTCCTAACCCCATTAGAATTTTTTGTTGTGTGTGTGTGTGACATGGTCGCCGGCAGAATATTTCCCAGGGGGAGGGGCAAAGACTACTCAAGGGGGGAGCAAATACTACTTTAACGTATGGTTACCATGTTGGAAAGCAGGCACGTATACAAAAAAACATTTTTGGGGGGGGGGTGTCCAAACAGTTAAAAAAGCAGAATTTCACACAAAAATACTATATCATTACCATTTTAGTAACAAAAATCCAAATTTTGGGGGGGAGGTCCGGACCCCCTGGACCTCCCCCCTAAATACGCCCTTGTGTTGGAAAGAGCAGAAAAGCAAGGGAAAACACTGCATACAAAAATCCAGGGGGGCATTGCCCCCCTTGCCCTATGCTGCCGGCGCCCATGGTGTGTCATCATAAAGATTGTTTTCCAAAGAAGTCCTGCAAACATTGATTGAATTAAAACAAACCATAATTGTCGAAATCTCGTCCATCACCAACAATGTTGAGAAGACTGTCAGAAAACTGGGTTCGACGTTTTCATTTTTGCATTCAAAAGGGTAGCGAACATTTTCAACAGTTGCTCTTAGAAATGAAGATGTAAAAACTTCGAATTAAATCATGTTTTTCAAAAATGAAATGATCACAGAATTAAGTAACATGATGCTTCTCCATTTCTGTTTCACCTCGCCCATACAATTGTAACAGTCCAGTAAGAGAGTTTTATAAAGGGTATCCCACAGTTGAATATAAGGTTCAACAATTAAAACTATAATGTTAGTATAGTTGCCCCACCCATCCACCAGATTGAAGGATGATCCGAAAAACCGACGGGTACTCTTTTAAACGGATCCCCCTGCATAATGTAGATAAGATTGGAGATAATCAGACTTACAAACTCATACGCATGGATCTTCTTGTTGTCTCTCTGCGCGCCTGTAATAGGCAGTAGAGATGAGACGGGCTCAGCCCGAGCCCGAACCGAGCTCGGGCTGTGTCATTCACAATGGCGTTCGGGCTCTGGCTCGTGAAAAATTTCTCCTTTGTTGAACATACTTCTTGAAACAGAGAAAAATAAAAGTATATGTACTTATTAAAAAGAATAGCGGCACGGGCGCCTAGAAGGTGCGTTAAGCTCTTTGGATATTTCAGAACGGCGGCTTATGTTGATGAGTGAGTCATGAGATCCGACATTATTGGATAAACATCGATATATAAAGAATTAGAAAGTGCATTGAGAGTCGCATTTGAGATTTGCGCATCTATTTGTCTTTCATTTGCATAAACGGTAAAATTCATTGTATTCTATCCATGAAGTCATTGGATTTTTTTTATCTTTAGATGAAATTTCGGGCTCGGGCTCCGACTTAAATAATATTGCTCGGGCTTGGGCGGGCTCTGATTAAAAGTTCTCGGGCTCGGGCTTCAAAACATGAGCCCGAACTCATCTCTAATAGGCAGGCTGAAACAAAACAAAGAACGAAAAAGTGCGCAGAATTCGCTTGCTCTCCAACTGCTCGTGTGTGCTTACCTGCACGCGCCAGGCACACACGCACACCCTCGGGCAGCCCTGCAGAATAACTGACGATTTCCTTTTGATGACGACCCCCTTTCCCCCCCGCGAATCTCTCTTGGATAGGAAATAACACCGCAAATAGAAAGCACAGACCTTCAATATGTAGGAGAAGAAAAAAAATAAAAGGGGGGGGGGGGGGGTTATTGACAGGTGTAACAGCTGCTTGCTACCGCACGCGTCTGCACAATAAAGTATGGGTCGTTTGCATCGCTCGCATGGGGATTGCTTCCAGTTTTATTTTTATTTTTTATCTTCATTTTTCCACTTTGATTATTTTTTTTTTTTTATGGATCTTTGTACTCGCACGTAAACAGCTTATTATTATTTTTACTTTCCGAACATGTACCATGTAAGGAAAGTATTGTAATCATGAAAAAATTCGAATTCGAGATTTGGGTGTTTTTACACGTTTTGAGGGCTTCTGAATCCATTTATGCTATTTTTACGACATGTATGTATGTATGTATGTGTGTGTGTGTATGTGTGTATGTGTGTTTGTGTGTATGTGAGTGAACACGATAGCTCCTAAACGAGGCATTCGATTGAGCTCAAATTGGGTATGTATGTTACAAACCACCGTCGCAAGACCGGTATTGATTTGGGTGTGTATAGGACTTATAGTTTTTCTACAGGGCTACGACAAAGATTTCTTTTACATTATGGCCTATGGGAGGAAATTCTTGAAAGTGCGCTAGCATTTAAACGGTAGATCCGATTGAGCTCAAATTGGGTATATATGTTATAAACCACCGTCGCAAGACCGGTATTGATTTGGGTGTGTATAGGACTTATAGTTTTTCTACAGGGCTACGACAAAGATTTCTTTTACATTATGGCCTATGGGAGGAAATTCTTGAAAGTGCGCTAGCGTTTAAACGGTAGATCCGATTGAGCTCAAATTGGGTATACATGTTATAAACCACTATCGTAAGACCGGTATTGATTTTGGTGTGTATAGGACTTATAGTTTTTCTACAGGGCTACGACAAAGATTTCTTTTACATTATGGCCTATGGGGGGGGGAATTATTGAAAGTGCGTTAGCGTTTAAACGGCGCATTCAATTGAGCTTCAGTTTGGTATATATGTTTGAATTATTCATCGATTAAAATTTATTAAAATGCTTGGTAATGATCTTAGTTGTAAGTGTTCGGAAAGTCGACTGGAGTCACTCCAGATTTTTTAACTTTGGAGACAAGAAACGGTTTGTCTTTCAAAATAATCAAAACAGATGTCCTCAAATAAATGCACCCAAAAGAAACAATTAAAAACCGAACCTATTAGCAGATACGACAAAGACAACCCGATTATGCTTCTTCTTCTTCTTTTTTTTGGGGGGGGGGGCAAAAGTCCCTGTTGCAATGAGTTTAGGAGGCCTTGATGCAGATTATGTGTTTGTTTTACATAAACTCTTTAATTTCACCGACCACTGTCAATGCCAGGGATTATTATTTTTTGACTGTTCTATTGAGCTATGCATGTATAGGAGATCTTTATCTTTAGCTGAAATTTCGGGCTCAGGCTCCGACTTAAATAATATTGCTCGGGCTTGTTAATTCTGAGCTCGTTCCAAATATGACAAATGAAAATTTTCGATTCGCATTTCGAAGATTTATAACCAGGAGGAGAAGAGATTGTCATAATGTGACAACGGGAAAACAATTCAGGCTGTTAACTTGAAAATCATGCAACTTTTGAACAGATTTCTAAAAAATCGAATTGCGCTACAGATTCGGAAAAATTTAGAATGTCTCTACATGTTTTACTGTGAACTGACAGAAACAATGAACCTACAGGAGTTACAAAACATTCATGAAAAAAAAAAAAAAAATGCTAAACATACGGAATTTAGCGATATTATCGAAAACGGGTCACTCTTCGGGCCGTTTTTGGCCATTTTTGTGCTTATGGATTTTTTCTGAAAGTTGCATGCGACATACAGCTTGACTGTCAATGCCAATCCATAGTGCATTGGGTGAATGAGTTTTATTCATTTTTAGAGTGTTCAACATCAAGGGTTTGTTTTTGGGATGATGGTGAAATGCTTTTCGGGAAATTTAAAATTTGTGATAAAATGTCCAATAATTATTAACACAGCCAAATTATTGGGTTGACAAGAAACTAATTTCAAATTTAACATGTGTATGTTCAATATTTAAGCTACTTGACCAATCGGTTTCCATTTTATGCTGGCAAACATTGAAGGAAATGGAAAACAAATACATTGGCAGCTAAAAATATCTGAAAATTATCCCTTTACTGAATTTTCGTTGCCTATTAAAAAAAAAAAAGCCAGAAATTATTAAGCCATTTCAACATTTATGGATGTGATTTGAAATAACATTAATGAAAGTGAGTTCTTTATTAAAATCGAATTTTCCTGAGTTTCATTCCATCCAGAAATTTTTTTTTTTTTTTTTTTTTTTTTTTTTTCGACTAGATGACTAGAGACCCCACCTCCTCCAAAACAAAACCTGACTACGATAAGCTCTTATTCATTCTAAATGATGCACATGCGCATAGCAACATGGGCGTAAATTAACGGTATGTTTTCCACACATTAACAAAAAATCCGTTATTTTACGGTATAAATGCCGTTTATTTACAGGACCAACCGAAAGAATATCAATACATTAATGTCTATGGCAGGGGTTCCCAAACTTTTTTCCCCCGTGGCACCCTTGTCAGGCTAAAAACACTTCGCGGCACCCTTGTCAGGCTAAAAACATTTCGGGGCACCCTTGTTAGGCTAAAATCATTTCGGGGCACCCTTCTCAGGCTGAAAACGTTTCGGGGCAGGTTACCTTTAAAGCAATATGAATATGAAGGTTAGAATGAAGCAGTTTGGATACATTTTTCATTGTTTCTTTTATGTTTATTGGGCTTAGTATTACACTATCTTGAAAAAGGGATATAGAATTTTGCCCCCCCCCCTCTCCATATTTCAGGGAGTTCCTGTAAAATAGAGGCGACTGGACACCGAACTCTCTCGAACTTGACTAAAATATTTTTGTTTCGTCTACTTGATCATCGGATTGGCAAACTTTTTTGTGAAATATCGGTTCAAAGGAATTTTTTTGATTATGCTCTGATATTAACTTAGACTTTTCTTGATTATCTCCACGGCACCCCTGGCAAACGCTCGCGGCACCCCAGGGTGCCGCGGCACATAGTTTGGGAACCTCTAGTCAATGGCCATCTTCAATACATTACTTCTGTAGTCAGTCGTTGTTTGGTCCATGCCCAAAATCTCACCATTTGTCATCAACCTTGGCGGGTTTTGCAAAAATATCGCCAAATTTGGCTCCAAAAATAATTTTGTATTTCGCATAACTCTAAACCTTTTAACCGTAGAATGTTGAAATTTTGTATTTAGAACTATTGTAACATCTAACTGTGCATCTCTTTTATGATTGCAATCGACTAGGTAATTTATTTACAAGGTCAGCCAACTGACTTTAAATACTTTAAGGTGTAAGGATGCATTCAAATCATTGAAAGTCTGTGGTCATTTTCTACATTGGCTATCTCAAATCCCTCAAACTATCCCAAGCTTATCGGCTTTTGGCGAAATATCGCTCAATTAAGTGCCTGAAAGAAATCTTTCAAATTGAACCCAGCTTGGCGATATCGGAAATATTTGTCTAGAAATCGATAAACCGATTATTGCAGTATTTTATCTCTTTCAAATAAAATAAGTTAAAACGAAGTGCGCAGAAAATATTTTTTTAGACGTTCAAGGAATTATGCGGTGTCCACATCAGATTTTTTTTTTTTTTTTTTTTTTTTTTTTGTGTATTTAAGATATAGATACAAATTATTTGTTATGTATCTGATAAATCTGTGCATGGAATTAGCCTTCAGATCTTTTTCCTTTTTTATTTTACATAAATTATATGAAGATATGTTACATTTTATTGTTTTACACCAGGGGAGTAGACAGGGGGTGTTAGGGGGGCCATAACCCCCCTCCAATGAAGAATTTTTTGCCATACATAATGTATATTCTTCACTCCCTTATCACACACATGTATGCATATATGTGAGTTGCAGTAGTCGTAACTCTCCTCCCCCCCCATGAAAAATTTCTGGCTACGCCACTGTTTTACATTATACATAGATCAGTGGAAAAACTATATTAGACGCAATATTAGGTACAGTGAAACCTCTGAATAACGGTCACCCGTAGGACTATCCAAAAGTGGCCGTTCTTAGGTGGTGGTAGTTGTTTAGAGGTTTAATATTAAATAAGTTAAAATAAGCAAAGTTAACTTTTGCTAAGTCTCCATATTACAGCCCAAAAGTACAATTAATCTCTCTTTTTCATGCTTACCCCCCTCTCCAAGCATCAGATTTCGAACATAAACTTTTATGAGGAATAGAACGAATAAAAAGTCCTGTTTCATCACAACTGAAGACTTCTTTAGAATCACAGTCTGCAATTATCGAAGGCGATGTATCTATCCACTCTCCAGCTTCATCCAGTAGGCAATCTGCAGCTTCTCTATTCACCTTGCAAAATACCATATTGTGTCGGATCCTAAATTTCTGCAGCCATCCATTAGACACTTTAAAATCTGAAATTCCCAGTTTTTCTGCAATGTTCAAAACCAGAAGCGTAGCGTGCCTTGGCGGGGCCCCGCATAAAAATTTGTTTGGGGGCCCTTAGGAAGGGTAAAGATTTCTCACAAAAGAAAAAAAAAATGTTTGCATGAAATTAAAAGAAATATTTATTCATCGTAATTATCTATCTGTCACTTTTCCCAAAATTTTTACAAACAATTCAAATTTAATATACACTTTCCTTCACTGTTCAAAATATATCTGTAAATTAACGGAAAAAGTACTGGCAACAAAGATGCCAGAAAATGTCCGTTCTGTTTATTATTTTTCCGTTTTGAGAACTTGCAACTTTCCGTTTTACTAAAACTGCGAAATAAAATAGGTCCGCCATCGATAGGATCGAACCCTGAGCCTAAGGATTGGGAGACGATTGCTCTAACCACTAGACACTATGCGACTGTTTTTCGTCTGGCCAAAGGGTGAAGTGAGGGTTACTTTATTTTCCTTGCGGGAAAGGAATTCGTGCGCGCGCGCGCGCGTTTTATGATTTAAAATTTCAAATTCGTGACAAGTGTTGTCCAGTTATTGTTAACATAGTCAAATTATTGGATTTGCAAGAAATTAATTTCCATTTTCACAAATGTATGTAATTAGAACATTTACTCTTTAGCTATTTGTCATATCTTTCATTTGAAATACTCTTTGTTATGAAAGGGAATTCTTCGTTAAAAAAGTAATTAATTATAGTTCAATTTCTAATTACTTATGAGAATGCGTTTGGTGTCAATATTTTTTTTTCCATCTAAAATCCATTTCTCAAAACTACTGGCAAAACTTACAAACCAAACCGAACACGGAAATTTACCGTTTTCACAAAAAATTTCCGAAAGTTGCAATCATTTTTCTTCGTTTAACGGAAAATTACCAATTCTTGGGTAAAGCGGTCATTTTCCTGAAAATGAAGGCTGGAATTATTCTGAATTTTCAGATTACTTTTAACAGTGTTGCCTTTTTTTCGGCAAACTGATTTATTAAATCATTTATAGCTGATAATGACTTTAGTTTTTCTAAAGTTTCTGCCTCTATGGACAATAGTGACAGGTCTGACAGGCGTTCCTATCCTGTCCCATCGAAGTTCTTAGGTAATTCTTTATCAGTTTTAATTTTGAAAAACTTCTTTCAGCAGTTGCGGTTGTAACTGGAAGGGTCAAGAATAAAAAGCATGCTGTTATTGCCTCCGGAAAACTGGATGCAAGACTATTGAATTTTATCAGCAATAATTCAATGA
>JAWZYV010000583.1:0-19444 GCA_038373885.1 Cheiracanthium punctorium | reverse complement strand
ACCTTGTGTATATTTACACTGCCCTCTAGTTTTCATTGCACTTCATGTAATTTTTAAATTTATTAATTTGTGCTTTATATAAACTTACTCTTTCAAAATTCAGCTTTTTAGATGCTTTTCAGTGGTAATTTACAAATAAACTCCATTCTTGAAAGTTATGTAAAATTTTATGTTTTTTATAAAGTTGAAAAAATATATATAATTTTAGTAAGTAAATTTCTTATCTTTTATGACTTTTTAGCTATACTGTGTATATGCAGCAAGGAATTAAAAAAGATCCTACATTAGCCATTAAATTGCGTGCAACATTTTTAAAGGTATTTATCATTCATTAGTTACCTCAGTTATTAAAAATAAAACATTATTGTTTTCATACTTCATGGTTATGTGAAATCTTTGATTTAATAACATTTGAATATATCTTTATTAATAATATGCAATAATAAGCATTATTCTTTTAATTAAGATTTTACAATAGTTTGTAGATAACCTTTATAATAATAATAATAATAATAATGAATCCTGTAAAATAAAAGCTGAAAAGGTAAACTATCAAGGCATCTACAAAAGTAATGATCACTATATTAATATATATCAAGAGTTAAAAGCATTTTCTACCATTCCATGGAACATCATTAGAGTTGAAGAAGTTGGTATGCTTGTTTCACAATAAAATGACATAGGCTAATTATAATACTTCATTCAGGCTAGATTCTGTTGTACCTTTATACATTTAATGAATTTTTTTAACAGGATAGATACATTTTTTAACATAGACTAGATTACATGTCACTATAAGAAACATTTAATGAAGAATGCTTAAGGCTTTAGATAGGTTTGAATCAACCATTGAATTTTATATATCACTATATATTGTGTTTATATTCATAACTAAAGTTAGGCCCCACCATAGCCGAGTAGATAAGCCACTGAACATGGTAGATGACTGAAAGTGAGAAGGTCCCGTGTTTAGGC
Organism: Cheiracanthium punctorium; assembly: GCA_038373885.1. Taxonomy (NCBI): domain Eukaryota; kingdom Metazoa; phylum Arthropoda; class Arachnida; order Araneae; family Cheiracanthiidae; genus Cheiracanthium; species Cheiracanthium punctorium. The sequence goes on along the minus strand of JAWZYV010000583.1, from coordinate 18,469 downwards.
CCAGCCGTTTGGCTGTTGATTTAACAGGAAACCCTTTAAAAAGTCCTTCGACCAAGACCACCCCCCGTAGGCAGATGCCTCTTGTGTGGGCTTGACATAACAAACATAAAGTTGTTTATTCATACATAATTTAATAAACATTCCTAGACTTTAGCCATTGGCATAACTGGATTGGCTAGCATTGTTGAGCCATTCCTAGATATTCTCTTGCAAGGATAGGAGATAGATTTCTAGAGGAGGCTGAGGATACTACACTTTTTTCATCTTTGAGAGCATCTTTGACCTACTTCCAGTTAAGACAATGATTTTTGCATATCCTTTTAAGAAAGCTTGTGCAATTGTGTGATTTAGAAATTATATTACTGCAAGTGCTGTACTAATTTATAAATCTGACTACTGTAGATATTCCTTTCATGATAGTTCTAGTATTAATGTTATGAGGAAATTGGGAGAAGGAGACTAAGCATAGTGTGAAAGGAGCCCATCAATGAATTTATGCAAAATAAGCAACTTTTTTATTATTTAGGATAGAATTAAATTTAATCTGCTTTTGTTGATCTTTGCAGTTTAGGATTACTGCAGTAGTGAAAATTTTGAGTATCATGAAATATTGAAACTATAGTATTAAATTTTTGTATATTTTTTAAATTTACCTTTCTAATTTCATATTGCAGCTTGCTTCTGCTTTAGATTTACCCCTCCTTCGAATTAATCAAGCTTCAAGCCCTGATTTGTTATCTGTATCACAATATTATTCAGGCGAATTAGTGTCCTATGTTCGTAAAGTGTTGCATATCATTCCGGAAACTATGTTTGGGTTGATGGCTCAAATAATTGAATTGCAGACTAATGCTATCAAAGAGGTACCAACAAGACTAATGAAGGATCAGTTAAAAGCATATGCACAACTTGATGAACGTTACAAGGTTAGTGGTAGTGGTTTTGTTTAAAATTGGATTTTCTTTTTTCAAAAGTTTTCGTTAAGCATTGTTGTGGACTAGCTGTTTTAAATTATGGGATCTGAAATCAAATGAAGCAGCATAAAGCTTTTAATCAGTTTTAAAAATGTAAAGTTTGTAGCAGCTTCTTAATTTTTCTCCGTAGTTTTGTTTCTCTTGTTTTAAAAAAGCAACACTTGCACTCTCTAATTTTTTATGTTCTTCAAATGAAGACTCAAATGTTTAAAAACGAATTGAAGAGCCTCTTGTGCATTTATTTATAATTGCATTTATCACAAAGAATGTATATCACCTTATGTAAATATCTGATATTGTATTTTGAATAATTAGCTTTTAATTGGATCTTGGACTCTTACTTACTATAAATCATTAAAAAATGTAAACTGTCTTACATTGACTGCATTAAGAAATTTGAAATGAGTTACTGTTTATAGAATTGTCAGAATTAGAATTCACTCATATTTCATCTGAATTAAATGAATTCTGTGAATTGCAATTATTCTGTAAGTTTTAGAAATATCTACAATGGTTTTACAATGTAATTTCTTCAAATAATTCAGTAGCAGCTTGGTTTATCTGATATTATCGGAACCGTTTACTTTCAATAATTCAGAATGCTTTAAATTTGAGATTATCCTCAGTTACATTTGCCATTTCTTTTTATGATCAAAATTTCTTTAGAAAAAGTAAAGTTATAGTAGAACAACTACAAGAATAAATTAGTACACAAGTTATACTGCACAAAGCCCAGTGGTGTAATGGTTAGCGTACCACACTGCCGTTCCACAGGTCCACGGTTTGAATCCCGGGCTGGGCAAGGTCGACTCAACCTTTCATCCCTTGAGTGGGTCTATAAAATGAGGACCAAGCTTGCTAGGGATGAAACACTGGGGACTGCGCCAACCTGACCACCTGAGGCCGAGGCATATGCATATGCACCCCAGAGCCCATCGTCACGAAGGTGCGGTTGGGCAGCACAGGCCTTGGCCCCACAGAGGGGCTGTTTCGCCAATGTTTGATTTTAGTTATGCTGTGCATAGTTACCTGCTATTTAATTTTGCAACATTTTTAACATGCAGGCAATAATTTCAGAGGTATAAAATTAGGTTTGGTTTGTAGCAGTTTCAGTTTTATTTGCTTAAGCAACTTTATTATGGAGTTTCTTTAATAGCATTAGTTAAACAATTACAGAAATTCAAAAAATTGCCGAAAAATGAACTCTAGGTAACAAAGATTTCAGATAAAATGAGGGTCGGGTGGACAAAAAAATAGCTTGAAAGTGACTTTTGATTAACAGGGTTTTGGAAATCAAGGTTCTGAAGTATATGTAGAAATAGACAGGATTTTTAATTTGTGTCCATGAAGGTACTGCTTGTTTGTTTTACTTTATATGCTTAATTTTTATTGTTAATTTATCCCATAATGATGCAATTAAAATATTTTAAGTCATTTGCAATATATAATTTAAAATTTACATTTGACTCTGATTATAATTCATTTTTATAAAATCTGTTATAATGAGTGTTTTCAAGTTTTTAAGTTTGAATTTAATACCTTTTTATACCTTCTCTCTTGTATATTGTATTTAATTACTGACAGATAAAAAAAAGTAATTGATGTTCCTGAGAAACTAAACAACATGAAGCCTAACATCTGCTTACCAGTCTTAAATTTAAAGATTGAAACAAAGCCAAAAATAGGCTAAAATATGTTTATTAAAAGCAATTTCCACTTACAAGTTATATAAGCAATCATAATTACTTTTTGCAAGATACATGTAGATTATGAAGATTATCACAGTCTCATGAGCCATTTGTTAAACTTATCATTATTTAAACATTTTAAGTTAAAGAGGTTTACTGAATTAGAAACAAAATCTTCAATTTTATATTTTGGAAAGTTTACATAACTTACTCAACAGGCTGATCCCACAGCTGAAAGATTCTATTTAAATTATTGCCATGACTTCACCAAAAGCTTAAGTTAAATTTCTAAAGCACCAAAATTAAAGTTAAGGAAAAAAAAAAAAAATCAAACAATCCAATATCTTTTTCCTAAATCAAATGGCATAGAGGCCGAAGTAATCGTATAGTTTTATTTTTCTTAACCGTCAATGACCCAGGTATCTGTCTGTGCTTCGCTGAAAGAAAATGGCGCAACGACACCATATAAACTAAGTAAAGAGACACAAGGAATGAATGAAGAAAACACTCTGTTAGACTTTAACAAATTACATTTATTTAAATTAACTTAATCATAACATATTTTTCTAGATTAACATTTCCCTTTACAAAATTCAAACTTAAAATAACCAATGACTACCAATTACCAACATTTTAATGTTACCCCTGTGAAGTGCACTTAATCTGCTTTTTTTCAGCCGACATATAATAAAAAAAAATTTAGAGAAAGAGAAAGAAAAGAAAAGAAAAGAAGACTTATCGTCTTTAAGATGATATTGGGGGCCCCCATTTTCCTATCAGCCTTGTCAGGTCTCCAGCTCCATTTGTAGTCTCCACCACATCATGCGTTCGGCGTCATCTCAAAAATTCAGGTCCGGATCTCCCGTCAGCAGGAAAAGAGAGAGCTAGCTTGCTCCCCCATGCTCGCTTTTCACTCCTCACTTCAATATTCATGCGCCAACAAAGTTCGCTTATGAACTTTATTCTTTCATCTCTTTTTACATATTACCATGAACTAAAACTTATTTATTTGGTGAAGTACAGTCGCATTAAAAAGGAAATTTAACCATTTCGTTGGTTATTTGTTATTTTTGAGGCATTTTTATTTTTCTTACACGTGGAAGCTTTCAGTTGTGGTCTTCCACCGATTTCGATGTCTGTCTCGAATCTTGATTCAATCGATCGATTTATATAAAATTGATGCAGTGAAAAGGGGAATAAAAAGAGGAAAAGGCAGAATTAAAAAAAAATTAAAGACAGAGAAAAATTTTGGCATAAAAAAAAAAAAAAGTCTAAACCAAAACTTAGAATTTAGCAAACACATTACAAAGCCAAAATATGATGTTTGTATCAAAAATTTATTTAAGAAAAAAAAATGTCGGCAAGAAAAGGAAAAGTCGGCTCGATTTAAAAATCACATATAAACATTTTTAACATTAATTATTTATCAAACGTTACAATCATACCAATACCACATATCAAAATTTGGGAAAAGTGCCGTGAAAGAAATAATAAAAACCCAAAAGATAAGTAGTACAATTTAAACATTACACAAAATATTACTCTAAAATTTGTTTTTACTACACATAGATCGCTAGAACAAAAGTTATTTTCAAAACATTTTTCAAATCATAACAAATACCTTCCCCTCACCTTAAAAAAAAAAGGAACTTTTTTTTTTTTTTCCCATCATTACATCAAAACCCACAGCTCTTTAACCACTCCATATGATCCTCACCAAAGGGAAAAAAAAAATTTCTCAAAATAACAAATGAGTAAACATAAATGCTCTAAATTGAGCTTTACACGCCACAAAACATTTGAATGAAATATTTAAAAAAAACTGAAATATCACAACTTTACCCAAATTGCAAAACTACCCGACTACATTGATTACACAAAACATTAAGGTATATATGTAAAAAAAAAAAAAAATTATATCACATCATGAAAGAAAAATTTTGATGAGAACTGTAGGACTCCCAGCAAGAAAAGTATTGTTTCACACGATTCAACTCACAAAAGTGGCTCACAAACCACCAAAATAAAGAAAAATTTACACAATACTTGACATTAACTAAAAGGTTAAAAAAAAATTCTCTTCCTTAATGAAAGAAAACTTAACAATTAGACTGTCTATATCAGTTCGCAGTCTACATCCCTACTATCAATTCATTTAGGTTAGCTACTCCTATAATTAATAGCAAAAAAAAAAACTTCTACATATCTTGTAACAGATATAAGGGCCCTAAATAACAGTGTTGTAATACAGTTACTGCCAAAGACTTACAATGAAAATAAACACATAATAATACTCAATACCAAAATACATATAAAAAAACTGTCAATCAAAATGTAAAAGTCCATCATTTTAATAACATCAATGTATGACAAAACCTCTAGAGTCCCTTGGGCGAAATGAGTACGAATGTTGTCTTGTTGCTGGCCTGGACACAGGTTGTTGTACACTCCTACTACTGGACTGGACTGGCATCTGTTGTTGAGTCTGCCCTGAAGTCGACCTCTGTGTAGTAGTCGTCTTTCTGTTGCTATTTGTGACAATTCTATAACGACGCCTAACTGGTGTGGGGAAAGGATTGTCGGGGAGATCTGGTTCATTAGACTGATCAGTTTCATTTTCTACATTGCTATTGTCATCCTCAATGAGCTCTTCAGGTAAAGATGGAAAAAATATACGTTCAGGAATTTTAGTTAGTCTGTCAACGTATACATGTTGTATGTCATTAGGGTTGCTAATATGTACTATTTCAAAATTTACATTACTAGTCTGTTTTTTAACTCTGTAAGGCCCCTCGTTAAACTTTGAAAATTTCTTACCCTTTCCCGCCTTAATAGATGGAGTATAAAGCATGACCAGATCTCCTAAAACAATGCCCTCCTCCTTACAAACTTTACTTCTGTAATGCTCTTGCTTTTCAGCAGCTTTGATTAAATTTTCCTTCACTAATTTGAAAGCCCTTTGAAGCCTAATTTCGATGTCTTCGCTTAATTTCCTTTGGTTTGCATAGCTTCTTAAAGCTGGGTTGTTAATTAAATGAATGGGTAAAATTAAATCCCTACCAAAGATTAAATGTGCAGGAGTGTCTTTAATGGTGGAATGTATTGCAGTTCTATAAGCCAAAAGAGCAAAATGTAAGTATTTGTCCCATTCATTTGCAGTCTCATCAACTAAGTGCTTTAAAGAGTTGACAATTGTGGCATTGACGCGCTCTACCACTCCGTCCGCCGAGGGATGATAACTGGTGGTGTAATGTTTTTTAATGTTTAATTTTGAATAAACCTTTTTTATGCTGTCCGAAAGAAATGAGCTGTATCTATCTGTAATTAGGTGTTCTGGAATGCCATGCATGCAAATGAAACGCTCTAAAATTAAGGCAACAGTCTCAGTTTGCAGGTCCTTAACTGGATAAGCTTCTACCCAACGCGTGAAATAATCGCTGATTACAATGATGTGTTGATGTCCTGACTCAGTAATGGGCAAAGGGCCTACAGCGTCCATACCAATACGTTCAAAAGGTCTACTAGTCACCGGAACTCTCTGTAAAGGAGCCTTGTGTTTGGCTACATATCCACGTCTTTCTATACAAGATTGACAGGACTTTACATGGTTCTTAATGTGGTGATTCATGTTCCACCAAAAGTAATTTTGTCTAATTCGGGTAATTGTTCTCCTAATACCTGGGTGTGCCACTGTCATCGAATCATGTCCTAAAGTTAAAACTTCTTTAATTAAAGTTTTTGGAACGACTAACCTATCTGTGATGACCGCCCCTTCTTTGGGTTTGTCATTCACACAAAATAAAATACCATCTTTATTAAAGTCACAAAAAAGTTTGAACTTTTGTCCGTAAAGATAGTGTTTGAAATTATTAATTCCCCAAACTACTGCAAGAGTTTCTCTTTCAAAAACACTATAACGCGTCTCTGCATCTTTCAATCTCCTACTAGCATAGCCCACAGGATGTATTTGTCCATCAGGCCCTTCCTGACTAAGTACCGCTCCAATAGCAAAACCCGAAGCATCAGTATGTAAAATAAATTCTTTCTTTGTATCAGGTAAAAGTAAACAGGGGTATGAAATTAAGGCGGATTTTAATTGGTTGAAAGCTTGATCTGCTGAAGTATCCCACTTAAAATCCACAGATTTTTTCGTTAGGTTGGTTAAAGGTATAGTGATATTTGCAAAATCTTTAATGAATTTTCGATAAAAGTTACATAATCCCAAAAATGACCTGACCTGCTTTTTGTTACCCGGAACGGGAAAGTTCTGAACTGCCTCAACATTCCTGGTATCTGGTGAAAGTTTACCTTCTTCGACCTGAAACCCAAGGTAAGTGATTTTATCTTTGACAAGTTGACATTTTGCAGGATTTATTTTTAAATTATGTTCCCCGAGTCTTTTAAAAACCATATCCAATTTCTCTAGATGTTCATCAAAAGTTTTAAATGTGATAATTAAATCATCTAAATAGGTGTTAATGTTCCATTCTTTCAAACCAGCCAAAACAATTTCTAACAGTCACTGAAAAGACGAAGTGGCATTCTTTAGTCCCTGAGGGAGTCTATTCCACTGAAATAATCCGAAATCTGTGGCAAAAGCTGTTTTGTGTCTATCACCAGGGTGGAGATTCATCTGCCAATACCCTGAACATAAATCTAATGAAGAAAAAAATTTAGCTCCCTCCAAAGTATCTAAAAGGTCTGAGATTAATGGTAAAGGAAAAGGAAGAGGTTGAGTTTTTAAATTAAGTTTACGATAATCACAAACTAGTCTATAAGTGTTGTTTTTCTTTTTAACAAGTATAACTGGTGAAGAGTAGGGAGAGTCACCGACTGAAATGATCCCTGTGTCGAGCAGTTGATTAATCTGTGTACGTAATTCCTCTCGTAAGGCTTGGGGAGTTCTATACTGCTTATGTCTAACAGGTATGTCATCGGACAAATAAATCCTGTGTGCTACAGTGTTGCAACCCGATAGCTCCTTAACCGACTCAGCAAAAATATGTTTATGATTATTCAACAATTGCATTAATTTCTCTTTTTGAGTCCCCGATAAATGGGATAAATCAAATTTACCCCCAAACAATTCACAATCATCATCAAAAAATTCATTAACTACGTTAGCCTCTGCCTCAGCATCATTAACAACATCTAGTACCTGCTCAATGTTAACTAATTTACAATATTTGTTTATGTGAATGGGTGTGTCAAAAAAATTAGCAAGTTTAACAAAATATGTACCGTTATCACTACCAGTATTTATTGAGCATGATATAACATAATTTTGAGAAAGAGAATGCTTATGTGGTTGTATTAAGACATTTTCAGCAAGTTTGATTGTTTTTAGTAGTTACAGAGATAATTAATTCAGATCTTGGAGGAATTATGTGTTTATGAATAGTATAACCTGTTTCATGGACATCTCTTAGACAATTAACATTGGAACCTGTACTAGTGTCAAACCAATTAATTTTAAAATTTTCATTAGAAATTGTGTGTTGCTCAAAATCTGTCTTAATTTTGTTATTAGAGAAAAAATTTGCACCCAAAATAGAATCATATGACATAAAATTTTCCTTACAACAAAAAAATTCAACAATAACTTTACTTTTATCAATAGAAACTTTCTAATTTAACTTTCTTCTCTAAAACCATCATGTTATTTGAAATTCCAATTATTTTCACATTACATTGTTCTACACTTTTTATTTTATTATTTATTAAATTATCCTTTAAAAATTTATCTTTAATAATGGAGACAGAAGCTCCCGTGTCACATAAAGCAAAAATTTTTTCTTCCTGTATTTGTATTGGAATTAAAGGTAAAACCGACGTATGACCAAAATTCCCAAGTCCTATGCACTCCGGTGACATATCTGAAAGTAGCGGCGCTTTGCTATTTCGCCCCTCAATTAGTTTCACGGTCTCTCCCTGTAATTATTTCTAGGTGGATAATGCTGAGAAGACCTACGCGTGCAACGACAGCTAATATGCCCTTTCTCTCCACAGGAATAACAAACTATTTCATTATTTCTCCTTTGCCCCAAAATCAGTTTGTTTAATCCATTAATTTGTTCCTGGAGGTCGGCCACGTGCTTATCTGTTTCTAGTAATGTATTTTGCATTAGGGCTTTCATCTCTTTTAATTCAGATTCAACTACCGACGGCTTGATTTCAGCTTGAGCTAAATGGACTGATGAAGTAGCCCTGTCTAAAGCGGAACATTGTTCTTCTTGAAGAACTAAGTCCCAAATTTCTTTATAGCTGTCATGTTTCTGTGACAAAACAAAACGTCTAACTGCTGGACTGAGGCCTTGAATGACCTGAGCCGCCAACATTTTATTTCTAACTTCTTTGTTCTCAGCAAAACATTTATGCGATAAGCCTTGTACGTGCTCCAAAAAGGCTCTCGCTGACTCGTTAATTCCCTGAGTAGCTGCGGTGAACTGAAGTAACGAGTTGTCCTGCGCCTTATTCCCAAATCGATTTATCAACGCTGTCTTAAAATCTTTATAGTTTGCTTGTTTAAGTTGTGGTTGGGATCTAATAAAGTCGCGCGCCTCGCCTATACATTTCGTCTTAGCGACAAATAATGTTTGTACGGCAGTCCATCTTGCGTGGAGTTTGACTTCTTCGATATTATCGAAGAAGTCGTAAATTGTTATATTAGTATTTGTGCCAGAAAAAAGACTAATCAAAGGTATAAATTCGATAAAAGCTGGACAAACCACCACATTTTCATTTACAGTGGGCCCCTCTTCCTCGCTTTCACGGTCCGACATTATTAAAACCCCAAACAAAATCAAAATTCAGTTAAAATTATTGAAAAAAAAAATTATTTCCCCCACGGCACATAAACAAAACCACAATAGATCAGAGTATTGTCTTCATTATTCCTTATTAAAGCTAAACACAGACTCCGAAAATTAAAAAAATGTCACGGCGCCATTTTCGTATGCCATGACTTCACCAAAAGCTTAAGTTAAATTTCTAAAGTACCAAAATTAAAGTTAAGAAAAAAAAATGTCGGCATAAAGAAAAGGAAAAGTCGGCTCGATTTAAAAATCACATATAAACATTTTTAACATTAATTATTTATCAAATGTTACAATCATACCAATACCACATATCAAAATTCGGGAAAAGTGCCGTGAAAGAAATAATAAAAACCCAAAAGATAAGTAGTACAATTTAAACATTACACAAAATATTACTCTAAAATTTGTTTTTACTACACATAGATCGCTAGAACAAAAGTTATTTTCAAAACATTTTTCAAATCATAACATTACATTTTACTATAAATAAAAATACCGGCAATTTGCAGTATAAAAGAAAGTAATTTAAACACCAAGCTAGCCACTGGCTGAACTTTGCCCTCTGCTCCGAGCTAACTGCTAAGATTGAGAACCCTTTTTGCGATGGCGGGAGAACAGATTTGAGTTTTGAAACTTGAGAGAAGGTTTTAATTTAAACTTTAGTTATATTTATTTTTCCTATTGAAATTAAAGCACTTAAAGATTTATAGAATAAATTAAGCTTCAAAACGATTAATCCCTACAGTAATAATTAAAGCAGATTTTCCCAATATTATAGGTGGCAAAGTACACCCATGCTATTTCTGTGTTCACTGAAGGTATTTTAATGATGAAACGCACTTTAGTTGGAATTATTCAGATTGATCCAAAGCAATTACTTGAGGATGGTATTAGAAAAGAATTGGTTCATAAAATAGCTGTAGCTTTGCACGAAGGATTAGTGTTTAATCCAAAGGCAAAAGTGAGTATTCAGTTTTAGAGGAGAAACTGAAAATCTGCCTCTCTCTTGAAATACATTATTAAAAAAGTAATAAAGCTATGAATGCTTATTTAAACTATTAAATAAGCACTTTTCATGTATTTACAGTCTAGTGAATTAGTTCCAAAATTAGAAGCCATTGGGCAAAAAATGGATGGTTTTAGAAGATCCTTTGAATATATTCAAGATTATGTTAGCATTTATGGTTTGAAAATTTGGCAAGAAGAAATGTCTAGAATCATCAATTACAATGTAGAACAGGAATGCAATGCTTTTCTTAGGCATAAGGTAAATTTAAAATGTTTTCAGCTACTTTATTTTATTTTTCTAATAATATGTACTGAATTATGATGTGAATTACTTTATCTGGTTAATTATTTTGAGTATTTGCCTTCTATTCAGCTTGTGAAGTAATGTAGAAGTAAGAATGAAAATGCAAAATAAACAAATAAAATTTACTGAAACTTATAACCTAAAAAAGACCATTAAAACACGATTTGTATTCTGTGAAGTAAAGTATCATTCATTCATAAAAGCATATTATATTGCACAATTCTATTATTTTATTGCTAATGGTCCAATAACAGTCACTGTTATGCATCTCTGAAAATCATGCCAAATCTGAACAAACTTGATGACTTTAGTCAAAATATCACCAAATTTGGCATTAAAAAAATTAGTCTCCAAAACGTAATCCAACTTGGCAGTTTCTATATTTGGTAAGTAATAGCTAAACTCTAATATTATTCAGTGGGAATTTTTAAGATTCATATCTCACACTGTAATTAGCAGATTTGAATACAACAAATTGTAAATTTTGATTATTTAATGCATAGCACATTAATTTTAGAATTAAAAATTAAAAGAGTGGATCCTCCCAAAATTTATAACACTGTATTGTTTTAAACAGTATTACTGTGTGTACACATACAGTATCTATATATTTGCTATTTGGCATTAATAATGTTACACTTTGTTCCCCTCTCCATCCTTAGACAGCCACAGAGCCATTCATTACTATTATCAAGTATTGGCAACAACCTTTGATTTCTCTTGAGAAAGATGATGAAAAGTAGAATTTACCAGAATTGGTCAAGTAAATGAATAAGTGATGATAATAATGGCAATTATTAAAGTAGGTGGGTATTGTTCAGTTATGGCTACTGGAGCCTGTTGTAATTATCTCCACAAAGGGCTAATTTGACAGAGCAGAACAGTGTCACAAGCAGAGTTTTAACCTTTTCGCCCTGGGTATTATTTTTGCAGCGAGGAAGAATGCTCCTTTTCCTCCATCCAAAATGATTCTATTGCAGTACATTTTATTTATGTGGATTGTTTTACAAAATTCTTAATTAATGAAACTTGTGTGTAAAAACATTACTGTACCTTTTAGACAATGCACATTTTTTAATAGGTCCAAGATTGGCAAAGCATTTATCAATCACGCACTATTCCCATTCCTGCTTTTGCTCCTTTGGACAACTTTTCTGTGAACTTCATTGGGCGGCTTGCTCGAGAAGTCCTAAGAATTACAGATCCTAGGTAGAATTTTTACATCTAATTTTGCACTGCCATCTAATTAAGAATTTGAAAGTAATTTATTTTAAAAAGTTATATTTTTTTGCTGTTGGAATTATAGATATAGAGAGTTTAAATTGATAAAGAATAAACCAGGATTTTGCTGTACTGATCTTAACTTTGTCCTTTTATTTCTCTGCTTTTAATAAAATAAATAATAAAAATTACAATAATTTTATTTGACACTTACTTAGACTGTTAGAAAATAAACTTAGCTTTGCACTCAGTGAACTAATAGGCAGCTGTTAATAATGCATTATTATTTTGTGAAGCCCTTCTTTTTTTTTCCAGTATTATTAATGTTGTATTATTTTTAGTTGATAATCATATAGACCAGCTCTGTATATTATGAATATATGTGTGCCATGTATGCTATTTAAAAATTAAAACAAGAGCTTTATTGATCATTGTATATAACATTTTTTTTATTTTCTAGATACATTTGTCCAGTGTTATTTCATTATAAGCTCCTTCAATTATTTGTTTATGATAACCTATAATTATTGCATATTAATAATCATGATCTTATTTATTTATTAATATATAGTCTAAATGGGCTAAATTAAGGTGCATTTCACTGGCCCCCCCACCAACGAGTTTCAAAATTTTGACGATTGTACTGGTTTGTACTACGCTTTGTACCGGCTAGTACCGACATATTTCTGTTTGTACCGGTTTTGTTAAAAAGTTATTAACGATTTTAGTGTGGGGGGCTAGAGAAACGACAGCCCCCCCCCCATGAAGCAATTTTCAAAATTTGACGATTGTACTGATTTGTACCGGCTAGTACCGAAATATTTCCGTTTGTACCGGTTTCGTTAAAAAGTTATTAACAATTGAAATGTGTGGGGCTGCAGAAATGGCAGCCCCCCCATGAAGGAATTTTCAAAATTTGACGATTGTACTAGCTTGTACTACATTTGTACCGCCTAGTACCGAGAGATTTTTGTTTGTACTCTTATAATAAGAGAGATATAACGGTTTTTCCACAAGCAATTTTGTGAGAACGCAAGAGTTCATCGACCGCTATCCAAAACATTGGGTTTCAGAATTTTTCCCCGTCTTCCGGATATTCGACCACTGGTCTGAAGGGTGTGAGATCTAAGGGAAGAAAATCCGGGGTCGAACACTTGGAAAAATTGCCGGGTTACCAGGAAAAGGTGCATTCCTGCGTTGGCGAAACTTTTTTAGAAAAGCTAGCTAAAATCGTAGTATCCCCTCGTTATATCGCGCTTATCAGGAGACAAGGAAAATGCGCGATACATCCGGCGGAAGAGGATGGAGGGTTGATGTGAAAGGATAAAATTTATAGCCTTATGCATTTAAAATATAATAAAATGAATCGCATTTGATTATAATAAAAAATAATATTTTAACAATGAACACAGGAGTTTAATTTTTTTAATTTACGTAGAAATGTCTATTTTATTTTCTGCTGAAGAAACGGTGCTACGTCATCTACTGCGCAATCTAAAGAAAAGGGTAACGATCACTTTGACGGAGACATGCACAATTCTGGAAGTACAGAATTGACAAAATGTGGAAAAGTCTAATTTTGTTAAACAAGGATGGAGCAACATTTTTCGCACTTTTCGATTTATAACATAAAAACGTTATGCAACGTAAAGCATTTTACAGGAAATTTATAATGTACTGCACATTATAGCTTTTAGAAAAGAAAACAGAAACAAAAATACTTCTGCGAATACTCACCTAATATTTCAGCCAAATGTTGATATCAATGATAATTTTCTCATTTAAAAACCTATCATTGAAGAATTTTCATCTAAAACTGATTACGATTTGTAAGTAGAGTAGTCTTATTAAGTACTAAACTATTAAATGCGAAGCAAAATTAGAACTGTTTTTATGAATTGAAAATAGTATGCGAAATATAATACTAAGAACAATAATAATAATATTTTTGTAATTTTGTTCACAAATTTGCCAGTATTTATGTTGTATTAAAACACATATGGACAATCGCCGATCCGCGGTCGAACCCATGGCTTTTAATTCGGCCAGTGGAACATATCAAAACCCTGCATAAAACCCATATAAACCATACAAAAACCCCATATAAATCCCAATTATAAGGCCCGCAACTTCGCTAACATCCTAAATTTTGGGCCGCAACTTTTCAAAAGTTCCCCATATCTGTAAAAGAACAGCCACATATTTCTTCTTTTGCCCCCCCCCCCCCCTCTCCACTTTCAGAAAGTTTAACTGAAAATGCTTAATTGGGGAATAGAAGCGTCCGCACAAAAAAAAAAAAAAAAAAAAAAAAAGAACAGATAAAGTAGTTGGGGGACAATGGTCCACGATTTTGAATTTTCTGAAAATTTGGAATAAGTCATGAACCTAAATTTCTACTAGAATGTAGCTTAAACCCTTACCTGTCGCCTTAAATGATCATTTTTATCTAAATTTTAATGCAAAAAACTGGAAGTGACTTTTACAGATTTTGGTATTTTCGGATATTTGCCCCATCTTACGGGGTAAAGATCCGCAGTGGTGGACTTGACATAAAACTATGAAACCCACTTGAAAAGTTGTCTTTACTGCAAAACTATTATTTGTCAGGTTTGAATTTGACTGATATCAGCACCTTCAATACTGGTAGAGTATAATTAAATTTTCCTTAATTTTATTATTATTTTATGAACTGCATAGAAAATTTTGGTTTAATATGATAATAATCGCTAAAGTATGTATTGTGAATTTAGTTTAACAAAAACAGGTAGAAAGAAGAAAAAATCACTGTCATTTAAGTGTAATTAGAGAAACTTACAAAATAGGTGGAAGACAGTTGGCTGTTACATAACTAAAAGTTTTTCCGATACTTAAAGGACGTAGAAAAAACTGATATGGTGCTAAAGTGAACTGATGTGAACTTAAATATTGCAATTACAAACCGAATCAGTGGAAATAAATAAATAAAATAAAATAAAAGGAAATACATTCCTAACTGAAAATTTTACATTGCACCGCTCATGTGGGGGAATAGATTTTTCCGGTCCTGATCGACATCATCATTATAAGGCCCAGAACTTAGCTCAATTGATGGTTATTGGAAGCTCCGGAACATGACAATCAAACAAACAAAACCATCACGACCCCAAAGCATTAGGGGCTAAAATCTGCATTCGAATTCTTACCCCATCGCACTTGCGGATTCTTGCCCCATTTGATAAAGATATGAAAATTGCTTTTCTATAATTTTGGTTAAAAGTCGTATCACTTGAAACATAAAGTAATGAGATCATTAATAGGTTAGCTTTACATACAAAACACCCTTAAAACAAAAATCTGCAAAATATGTATCTGTAGTCATAAATCTCTAAATACGCAGGTTATATGCAGGTTTCACTATCATGTAAAATTAACAGAAGCTTTAAAGTATTATAATACGGTATTATTAAACGGCTTCCAAATAATGCATTATTGTTAAAAGCTTATATTTAAAAAAATAAATATACAATAGGCTAATTTAATTTTGCTTAGAAGGTTCTAAAAATCTTGCAGTAGAAGTTATAATTCTAAGTACGTAATAGTGTGTGCATTTTAGAGGTGGGGGAATTTATCAGTAGTGTAGTCACCCATTTCTTTCACTCTCTCTGTCTTCCCCCCCCCCCCCTATTTCAATATACACGTCTCTAATCATTTTTTATTTTCAGGGAGACGCTGAGAATTTTTTAATTTCTTTTAAAATTTTAATCACGGAAAACTTTTCTTTTAAAATTTTAATCACGGAAAACTTAAGTTTTTGGTCAAATAGAAGTAATATCTGACCCTCTGCTCCCCCTCTTATTTTGTTAATGCAAATGAAACAGCTTAAATTTATTACGGTATTGCGAGCATTGGCTAAATATTATGGTTAGTTTTAAATTTTCCGTATTTAAAATAATAAAGATATTTATTAAAAACTTTCCACACTTTTTAAATTTCGATCTTTTTAAATAGTTTCAGTATTTAATGATTAATACTACGTCCTTTCCGATGCTTAAAACAAAATCTCACGGTGAACAGAAAATTGATTTATACAAGAAAGTTATTCTTTATTAACAACAAATGTTCTAGCTTCTCTGACAATAATTATAGTGTCTAAAAGAAAGTGTTGTATAAACTGTAACACAAACTAATCGTCGACATCATAAATACTCTCTGGCGAGTGAATCACTGTCAGCGATGTCCGTTTACCCCTTGGCTATATTTTAATGTCTTTGGGCTAAACAGGGTTGTTTTAACTTGTCTTGCTAGAAAAGCGATAGATAATCTATCCCCCCGAATCCACATTCGACCTTGACGTTGGTGACACCCCTCTGCGAAGGAAGTCAGTCAGAGCAACACCGTCTCGAAAGGACAGGCCCCCTGACTGAGTACTGAGGACTGACATGCGAACGGTCAATGACCGTACGCTCGCACAGTAATTCTTGTGAAAAAACCGTTATATTTCACTAATTATACGAGTACAAACAAAAATCTCTCGGTACTAGGCGGTACAAATGTAGTACAAGCTAGTACAATTGTCAAATTTTGAAAATTCCTTCATGGGGGGGCTGCCATTTCTGCAGCCCCACACATTTCAATTGTTAATAACTTTTTAACGAAACCGGTACAAACGGAAATATTTCGGTACTAGCCGGTACAAATGTAGTACAAACCAGTACAATCGTCAAATTTTGAAAATTGCTTCATGGGGGGGCTGTAGTATCTCAGCCCCCCACATTAAAATCGTTAATAACTTTTTAACAAAACCGGTACAAACGGAAATATTTCGGTACTAGCCGGTACAAACCAGTACAATCGTCAAAATTTTGAAACTCGTTGGTGGGGGGGCTAGTGAAATGCACCTGCTAAATTACCCTTTTAAATGATTGCCCAATATGTCTATAGCAGTATTATAGATCTCTATTAGAGTGATTTGTAATCTTCATTCAAGAAACTGATATCCTTAATATGAAACTGATATATTAAGGATATCAGTTTTTTTGCATTATAGTTTTGCAATAATACTTCTAGTAGTATTCATTTGCTCTTTTAATTATATTTATATTAATTTTTAATTCTTGAATATTTTTATTTTTAATATATTTTAACTATCATTAATAGTAACCAGTATTTTGATCTTTGCATCTACAATCAACCCTCATTAAACATCTTACCTAATGTAAAGCTTTGAGAGTGCTAATGTGCTTGCCACTTTTGCATAGATTGTATAATCAGCTTCTTTAATTTGTTTATAAATAATTACGTATGTTGTCCTTGGAGATAGGCATCCTTAAAGTCCTAGTAATATTGTGGACCAACATTTTCTGACTTGAAGCTATTGTTTGTAATCGTCTATTACGGGGAATATCTGTTTCTTGTGGTCTTAGTGATGAGGTTTTGCCTGATGTAGTATCTTATGAACTAATATACTATAAATCATACTCTCAGAATGATTTAAAAGTTTTGATATTTCTTTAACAATCTCACCATGCAATTTCAAATTGAAAATTTCAGTGGCGGCCCATGGTCAAAACTGTTAGTGCAGCCGGAAGCATATGAGCCCCCCCCCCCCCCCTTCCTCCGGACAGGAATGGAAAATCTTTGTTACTGAATTCGAAAGCTGGCGGATTAAGCCCTCACCGAGGGGGAAAAAAAAAAAAAAAAAGAAATTACATAAAAAATGTCAAAGATCCTATTTTACTTCCATAAAATGGACATAAATTTCAAGCAGCCGCTCTTATCCTCAAAATTGCATTAATCTGTGTCTGATTCGAAGTTTCCGTAGAATTTTCTTTTGTAACGATAACGAGAAGAAAAGTAAAAAAAGAAAACTTACTTATTTTTTATAAGTCAAATCAATCCTCCTTTCTTTTAAACTTGCGAATCAGTCAGTGATGCCCTCATAAAAAGGCGTTGTTTTAATTCAGATATCAATAATTTTAAAAGCTCTTTAAAATTTCCCATGTTTAAAGAATTTTCTCGCTCGCCATGTCCTCTAAATGCTAGTTCTTGCTTACTTAAAAACAATACTGCTTTGATGGGTAATTGTCCATTCATTAGCGTCTATTCAGGTTTACCTTCTTGATAAATACAGCAATATAAAGTCGAGAGTTTGCCGAACATATATTCTCCTTACCCCCTCCCTCACTTCTCGAGCCAATCAGTGGGACGAATTCACCGTGCTCTTTCAAGTGCTGCCGACGTTTTAAAATCTTTGATGAGCTGAGTCTTAGCTGCGTATCCCCATTATAGCCTATGACGTAGGGACTGCTTACGTAATCATTGTCATGGCAACGGTGCTGCCAATTTTCTTATCAGCGCTCTGGGCTGAACCAAAGATTTTCCCAATTTAATTGCGGGAAGATTAAAGTGCTTTTTTTCTGAATGAGCAATCCGGCCACAATACAGTTTTTTTGTTTGGAGATTTTTTAAAAATTTACC
>JAWZYV010000582.1:0-19993 GCA_038373885.1 Cheiracanthium punctorium | reverse complement strand
TTTCTGTCTACCCCAAATCATTTTTTATTAATTATTCTTAGCGTTCATCGGAGGAGATAGCAGCTAATTTTCACATATTCGGTTTCTTCTGGCTAAAAAAACATGTTTTGTTGATTCAACAAAATTTTGGTCGGCTTTATTTCAAAGAAATATTTTTGTTGAATCAACAAAATTTTTGTTGGCTTTATTTCAAAGAAATATTTTTGTTGAATCAACAAAATTTTTGTTGGCTTTATTTCAAAGAAATATTTTTGTTGAATCAACAAAATTTTTGTTGGCTTTATTTCAAAGAAATATTTTTGTTGAATCAACAAAATTTTTGTTGGCTTTATTTCAAAGAAATATTTTTGTTGAATCAACAAAATTTTTGTTGGCTTTATTTCAAAGAAATATTTCTGTTGAATCAACAAAATTTTTGTTAATTCAACGAAATATTTTGTTAATTTAACAAAAATTTTGTTAAAAGACACCAAAATTATTCGTTTGAAATAGCACCAACCAAATTTTCTTGAATTCAACAAAAGAGTTTTTTTTCCCGTGTGCGTACTTAAGAGTGACTTAAATTCGTTACATTTCGTGAATGAGCACAGGCGAGGTTTCCTTGTTAGTCTCTATTCAAGATATATCATTTTAAAATTCCTTTGAAAGTACATGAATTACTACGAAACATGTTCATAAATTAATAATGTGCTTTTTTCTTTCCTCATGGCAGCCACTTGCCATCTATGCGCACTGGCCACTACGAAAGACTGAAATCTTGGCCACCTTATTATAGGGAACCCTATTTTTAGAGCGGTCAACGGTGTCATATGTATTTTCCAAGCACCAATATTGATGAAAATGATCCTTAAAAAGAGATGTAGAAATTAGATTATGTAATTTTGTTGAAGCGGCATCATATTTGAGTACACAGTTAATGTGACTCAACAAAAGTCTTTGGGATAGTCTCAGAAATTACTACGTATAAATAGATATAAATAACTATTGTCTTCAAATAAATGACATACACACTTCCATAATAGCTGAATTTTGCGACTGACGTTACTTGCAAAATAAAAGGGAAATTTCGTCAGACTCATATCCATCATTTGATGCTACAAAACTAAACTAAAAAATAATAACTAAAAAATCACGATAGAAAATGCGTTTGATGTTCCGTGGAAGCGAAGAAATTTATATTCGCCAAAACAATACAATACTACCGCTATTCCGCGTGAGAATTTTAAAAGCCCAGAAATGATAGTCAGTCAAGTTCACATCATTGAGAATTGTCCTGTGGTATCAACTCAATAATCATGATTTTTGAGTTATGACATTGTTGCAGAAATGAGCGATATGCCATACACCCATTCTAAAAGCGGAAGTGAAATTTACGATAAATATCTGTTCAAAATGTGCCCGTGATTGACTAAGAAATAAATTTTGGATATGTATTTTAACGAAGTATGCACATAGTTGTAGGCAACCGAGAAAAATATAGATCAAGAAAAGACTATGAAAAACGATGCTGGAAAAAGTTGACCGAAATTGGTTTCAAAATGTATGAAAAGTTGATAAAGCCTTTTCTGGTACAATTTTCAAAAATTGCTATCTTTATGTATTACACATGTATATTACAAGTTTTCGTTTATACAGAGAAAGTAATGCAATTTAGTACAACAGATATTGCTTAACCCATTTATGCCTAGCGTCCCTTTTTTGGGACGGCATTTTCGCTATTAGTCGGAAACGTTATTTTTCCTAGCCTTTATTCATGAGTATTGAGCCTCAACTCTAAAAAATATTTTTACATGACCAAGTAGGATGTTGATATTTCGATTTTTATGCATAATGATTTTAAAAGAAATCATCCCTTGTTCAAGAAGTTGACATCAGAAATTTATCTATTATTTCTGTTATCAGTAAAAATCGAATAAAGTCGCAAAAATATCCAGGCACAAATGGGTTAATCCAAACCAACGTTTCCAATGCGCTGCTTTAAGACATAATCTAAAGAATGCGTAAGATTCAAGCATCAGTTTCGTCTGTGTTACTGTCAATCATTTTGTAACTACGTTAGCCTAGACGTTTTTCCGATGAAGTTCAAATTTAATTGCCGATTACTAACATAAATAATCCAATATTTCAAAGGCATTTATAGTTTTGCATAATGATATTATCCGTTAGATAAACCAAAAGCATAAAGAGTTCTTTTTTATTTTAATGAGCTCTATTTAAATAATTTAGCGGATTGTCTTTTTTTTTAAACCAAAGATCATTAACTAATGGAACAGCTTACTGAGAAAAAAAGATACACTCAAGTTTACTTTATTCAACCATATCATTTACCGTTAATGAAGATGCTGCAGTAAAGAGAGAGAGATAAAACTGTTACTGTAACTAAATGTACAGACAAGTCCAAAATCGCCATGCTAAAATAGTAGGTATGTAGGAGTTTTAAATCCCACGGTAAATGTGTGGTCAATATGAAAGTCGTAAGCTGCATTAAATGGAATTCTATCTGCAAATCTGCATTAGGCGTCCGTCCCCGCAAATTGGGATTAAGCAAACGTGATCAAGATCTAGCTGGCAGTAGAATCGATTATGTACCTGGGGACACATATGCTAAAAGCAATTAGGAGAATATGTCAGTACTTTGTACATTGCATTGGAAAATAACGGATTCAATTTAAATTTAATGCAGAAATTCAAGATAAAAGATATTACAATAAAATCGATGTATGGAACACGAAAAGCTGTTAATGTTCTATGTATTGGTGTATTTTGACGAAAACTTACAAAAATTCAGAATGTGACTACTAAGCTTTATACTAAACAAGACGAGCAGATATAAGAGCATTAACGACATTTTTAGAACTTTGTTGCATCCTTATCAACAAAAGTTGAGATATTGCATAGAATGAGGTATCAGTGGAGGGATTTTTCACGTTGGTTTGACGAATTTATACACAGCTCAAAACAATTAAAGGATATAAGTTTTATATAAAGCAACGGTATAAGAGATTTTTTTTTTTTCGTGGAAAATGGATGAACAGTGAAAAATGCAAATTTTTCGCATTTTCAAAACTTCGGAGTATGCAAATTTTTCGTTTGACGTCAAAAACGGCGCTTTAGTTCCAGCGAATGAAATTTGGCTTTCAACTTAATAAAAGATAAAATGGAAAAGAATAATCGACATTCCGTTAGGGCTTTGTTTTGATAAGTGCGATTCCAAAACGAAGGATATTAACTGAATCAGAAGCTTGGAGAGTTGTTGGTCGGTTAGAAGAGGGCCAAACACAAGTCGAAGTAGCGTAAGCCATTGGAGTCGTACAAAGTGTGATATCGAGGATCTGGAACCGTTTCATAAAGAATGGAAATGCACGACGAAAACCAGGGCAAGGTCGCAGATTTGCAAGAACGCCCAATGAATATCAATATTTAACGCTGACGACTCGAAGACACAGAAATGTGAATGCCACTCTTCTTCAACAACAACTTCATTCGGCTACTGGCACAAATTTCAACACAAACTGTCCGAAACCGACTCCACGCTGCAGGTTATGCTCGCCGACCAATAGCATGTGTTAGGTTAACAGCAAGGTATGGTAGGATCTGCAGGGACTGGGCAACAGAGCATGTCAACTGGACGAGTAACGAATGGCGCAATATTCTTTTCTCTGACGAGTCCCGCTTTCCTGTTCATCCTGACAATAGGCGTACTTTCATCTGGAGGGAACGTGGCACTAGAAACACCCCTGCGTTCGTGCTGGAAAATGTCAGATTTGGAGGTCGGAATGGAGTTCTGACCGGTCGTAGATACAGGGACGAGATTCTCAGATCTTTTGTAGTCCCTTACGCTGCAGCAATTGGAGATAGCTTCATGCTAATGGACGACAACTGCAGACCACATCGTGCACGCTTGGTAGATAACTTCCTTTTCGAGGAAGGAATCGTACGAATGGAATGTCCAGCGTGCTCTCCGGCCATGAAACCAATAGAACAACATATTTGGGACGATCTAGGGAGACGAGTTGCTGGCCACCTACCACCCCCTACATACTCTCCGAGAACTGGAAATAGCTCTTCTGGAGGAGTGGGACAGAATACCCCAGCTTCTCTTTAATAGCCTCGGTGATTCCATGCCTCAGAGGTGTTCAGCTTTGTTTGCAGTCCGGGGAAATTAAACCTCCACTTAAAGCATTTTCTTTCAAGGAAAACCCTTTTTTATTAGTTTTTTCTCACATACAAAAATTGTGTGTTTTTTTTTTTCTTTTGTACCCATATGCTCAATAAAATGCATTATTTTCTGCAAAGCATGTGTATTTTTTTTTCTCATGTAGACTACCACGTCTGCCGATTATTTATGAATCATCTAGCCGCAAGATCCACCCATAACCTGAATAACCTGTAATTGTTTTGAGCAGTGTATATTGCTCCATTTTAATAAGCATTTTGAATAAAGAAAGTAGATGAAAAAGAATTAAACTAACCCAAAATATATCTGTTTTTAAGTGTAATAAATATATTCTGTTTTCCTTATTATTTGCATTTGTCGACAGCTCATGATCAGTTGGACATTTTATTCGAATTCCAAAAAAATCCTTATTCAAATTTCACCGATTTCGCTGAATGTTCTAAAAACCATACTTTCCTGCCTCTTCCCCATACACACAAACGAAAAACTTCTTGTTTGTTTAATTAATGTTTGTTTAATTAAGTCAGCGATCTTGAAGTATAAGCCGAGACCAGTTGATCTGTAAGTCAAATTTAAGCAACATTTACACTTGCCTTATACATGAAATATATCCCGAGTGTCCCAAAAACGACTGATGGATTTTGAAAGTCAAAAAAAAAAAAGACTGAATGCGATAGATATGTATCGTTTGCGGCCTTATGCTTAGGAAATCAGGGAATTTGCGCGCTGAACCACACTGCCATCACTTGACTACTGTAAGAACTACACCATTCATTACATATGAAATGCTAGGCCTGACCTGTGTTACATTTCACCCCACTCTCCACTAAATACATATTTCCTATCAAAACAACAAAACAGAAATAGATTGAAATGCAGCAATATAAGCAATATTTTGAGTCAATATTACATAGGAATATTGGTTCCCAACAATGAAAACATTGGCAAAGCTATATTAATGCATTTCACCAAGTATTATAGTTTTTAATGCATTTCACCAAACAAAAGAACATTTACTGTATATAAAGGAGCATTAACTTTCTATTGATATCAATCATTTACCGATATACATCTATTACGATGAATGCCAACACGCTGTCCCTGTTTTAAACCATTTTAAATATTCGCAATCAATTAAAATATAATATTGGCTCAACATTCGCTAATAATGTTTTGATAGTAAAAGTTTGCGTAAAAATGAAATACGAACCCTATTTCGCAACCAAATTTAAATTACAATTACTTGCAAGCGTGAGTTAAAAGTGGAGAGTATCCAGCGAGCGTCATTACTTTCAAAACGAATTCCGAAATAGTCCGAGCTGAGTACTTCGAGTTAATTAATTCAAGTTCTGAAGAAGATCCAATGCAATAATCGAGTTATTCAGTTTATTCGTTTGCCATCCTATTTATAATATAATGAGAGTTGTTCAGAAATCTAACTCGTTTAGAATTGAGTCGTTGCGTGACTGACAAATGCTCAGTCTAAAAGCTGGTACGATTTTCTCTCTCACAATACATCGTGATTGATTATGCCGCACTTCTCCACAACTTAACTAACAAGTACATATACGTATGTGCTGATATATACATATATTTTTAATATAAAAAAACAGAAATAGTAAATACATGATATCACAAGTATATATACATATTAATATCGTATAGTAACATATGTTACTATACGGTATTAATATGTATATATTACTCCAAGCTTCTATTCATTATACATTATTTTACATTTAAAAGATGTAACGAATTTTCTAAGTACATTGGCCGCTGATCGGTGAGCCAGAATGAAGTTATTTGTTGCAATAAGTATTTGAGCTTGAAAATTCTCTCGAAAATTATGCTAAAAGCCGATGACCTATATTTGCAGTTATGTGCAGGAAGGAATAGAACTTAAGCCCCTTATTATCTTATAGCCTCTCTCGCTTAAAGCACTGGAAGGTTGGTGTCAACGTCTACCGTGCGTAGAAGGCAACAGTGGTCTTTACGGGACACAAGCTCCCATTTATGTACTTTATTATGTGCTGTGATTCGGTTCATGAAATTATAGGTGCACCTTTTTTGGACATTAAAATCTGACGCACGTAAAATCTGTGAGTGACTCCAACGTCGACCATGATCAAACAATTCCTCCGGGGTGCAGATCCAGGTGCTAGGTCTCTCATTCTAAAACGGCTTTCAAATAAGGAAGTTGGCGTGACAACTAGGCCCCTCCGTAAAGAAAAGGAAACATCTCCGTTCCTCGTAGTAAATTACACATACAGTCGACAATGGCCCTGCCATTAGAAAGAAAGCTTTTTGACAACAGTTATTTTTTCTTAAATTTTTAGAAACCAGTCTAATAAAGCGCCAGTTGCGCCTAATATTTGAGTGGGTTCAGTTTTCACTAGAAAAATGAGCGATCGACGATCAACGCATCCCTAGATAACAAATACAGTAGACACCGGTTATAACGTACTCTCACGGAACCTAAAAAAGTAGTACGTTATAGCCGAAGTTCGTTATAAGCAGTACCGCCGGTAAGATTCAACAGGACACAAATTAGAAAGCGGGCTCATCCTTTCATTTGTGTTATGGGTTTTAAACAGGTCTGATTTTTTAAAAATTTAAATTAAATAGAGAAAATTCTTTATTACTTACAATATTGATTGAGATAAATAATCTGTCATTTTCTTTTGTTTTTAATGGGCAGAGGCTACTTTAAAAATACCGTTCTGGATATCCACAATAGACTTTTGTAGATTCTCTGCATCACCACTGCGGCATTCAAAAAGTTGTGATCATGTTTTTTGCAGCATTTAATGCGTCGGATATGCTTGGTGTAGACTCCTCTGTTTCTTCTTCACTATCTTCAGAATCATTATAGATAGGGCTTTTCAGGAGGCATTTACATGGATGAATGAAAAATAAAAAACAGGGTCTTGCTCTTAACCCTAACTAGAAGGCGAAAAACATAAAAGATCGCTCCCTTCATTCATACACCATTCATCTCGTTAGAGAATATGAAAACTCACAAAGAGTGTTTTTGAAGGTACTGGCATTTCCGAGAACAAGGAAATAAAATGCTTAAGAAAAGCAACATTTTATTTTTGGCTTTGGTAATAAAAAGAATGTTATAACCGAAGTACGTACTTTTGTTAAGTACGTTTTAACCGAAGTTAAGTAACATTTTAAATATACGACTTCAATCGGGACCTAGATAACCGATAGTACGTTATATCCCAGGTCCGTTATAACCGGTGCGAACTGTACCAGACATTTTAATGATTAAAAAGGCTTAGTATTAGCATTAGCAGAGGTTTGAGTTTCTTGATGTACAGAGCTTGAAAAACGAAGCCGCATTGCATACTGGGATACATTGTCTGAAGTGGACTGCTGAAGTGTAGGGAGAGAGCAGTGGAAGCCAGAAGGGAGCGCAGTCTTTCAGAAATATCAAAGAAAGAAATAGCAGCGAGTCTGCTTGCATCTCAAAGAATCGTGTTATATTATTTTATATTATACAATATGTGCAGAACCAGTATACTGTGTTTCAAATCTCAATAGCAAAATTACTCCATTATTCCTTTATCGTCTCTGTGCTTTCAAATGCATGTTTTGGATCGGAATATAAGCAACTCAACTCTCAGATCAGAGATTACCGTACGTTTAACCCTTTGAGGCGCAACCCTTTCCCAATGCTGGAAAAAGGACAGCCGTTGCCATCGCTCGACTTAACGACCAGCAAGAGGGCGGACGATCGAAACATTCATCGCGTGCCACAGATCGAGAGACCCTTCTTTGACGCAGCTGGCTGTGCGACACAGCCAGCTGCGTCAAAGAGACCCTTTTTACATTTCCCCGTCGAGACTCCTCGTCGAGAGACCCTTTTAGAGCCCCGTCGAGAGACCCTTTTTACACGCAGCTGGCTGTGCGACACAGCCAGCTGCGTGTAAAAAGGGTCTCTCGATCTGTGGCACGCGATGAACGTTTCGATCGTCCGCCCTCTTGCGGGTCGTTAAGTTGAGCGATGGCAACGGCTGCCCATTTTTCAGCATTGGGTTATCTGTCCAGCTGTTCTCGCATTGTTCCAATTTTCAGCAGATGTCAGTGCTGCTTAAAATAATTGTGACCTTTTTTGACGGGAAAGGATGTGCTCAAAAGTAAAGGATTCTTGTGGAGCTATGTCACCCGCAACTATTTTTATAGAAATCCAATCTATTCCTCGTGACTGGCAACAGTCAAAACGTCAGAGTTTGGTGTTCCCAGAGCTGGAACACTGCGCGTTAGAGGGTTAAAGTAAGTAAAATAGTCTCGATTTAATTTAGAAATATAAATTTTGAAATATACATCAGCACAAAGACCTATCAAAAACTCAATGCGTTGAAAAGTTTTGCGAAGACCTGTTGGTGTATTAACCCGCACATATCACATTGTGACATGGGAGTGTACCCACACATATCACAATACTGCGCGTTTCCTAAGAATTATAAACTTAAGAAAGCCTACAACAACGCAATACAGCCTTTATCTAACTTATAATAATAGTTTTTAACATTAGCAGATAATTTCATTAATCGAGCACGGAAAGCTGCACTTGAGACATTTCGGCTCAATAAAATCTAGTAACTGTCTGGTATCTTTTCAGGAAAAAAAATAATTTGCTGTTCCAAAAAGAAAAAATCAGCCACCAAGCGAACATTCTTTATATAAAATGTTATTTGTGTTAAATTAACAACCCTTAAATATGTTTTAAGACCTATCATAAGGATGTTAAGAAACATAAAACTTTTTGGTTGACAGGTTTGGCAGAATATATAGCTCTTAAGCGTAGATAAGATTATTTATAAAACGTGTTCTCACTAAAAATATTAACTATTTCACTGGTTTCTTTGGAACAGCTTGAATGATGTTAAATCGTTATGATCTTATGCTACTTTTACGATGACTTCTATTTATCTCTAAGGATTCATCACTAAACACTGATAAAGATCCAAAGAGACGTTCTTCTGCACGTTAGTTCTGACGTGTAGGACTTGCAGGGTATGAAGGTTAAATGAAACCAAAGCTAAAAAATGATAAAAAAATGAACTGCAGAAGAAATGAAAAAATCTCCCAAATATTTTTCTACAGTTATCTAAAAACTTAAAAAGCTGTTTTGAAGCAAAATGTGCCCGACTGCAACAGAAAACTGAAATCTTTAAGCAACCCTACTAAATATAGAAATGCAAACTACGTATGAAGCTATTTTTAAAACTTTATAATTCTTTATCCCCGCCCTAATTCTTAGGAAGAAAGGCCAAAATATAGGATAACTGGTTGGTAGGTTAAAAAGTATTTATTGTTATTAATAAGGTGAATATACGCTCATCTCACTTCATCTTAGTGACAAAAAAAAGTAATTAAAAAAAAACCTATCAAGGAAGTCGAAAATAAAAACTTGGCTTATAAAAACGCATTATGATTCTTCTTTCTTCATGGGGGGGGGGGAATTATTCAGTGATCATTTTTTTCTAATTTTAGCAACAGCGGACGTTCTAATTCTCAACCAGGCTGCAGATAGAACGATTCCTTGAAGATATCATGTCATACATTAATATATGCACAAAGATCAGTTTATTCAATTAGAAGTCTTTTAAATCAGAAAAAGGTTTACCATGAGTATTTCAGCTTTGCATCTGGGTTTTTGGAAAACGAGTGAAACAACCAAGAAAGGAAGTTATTCGGTAGATTTCTTTTCGATTAAGTCTTTTTTTTTTTCGGAGAAGAAATGTAAAAGAAAGCGGAAAAGGTATAGAGAGAAAATCTCAAGACTTCTTGTTAATTTGAATAAAGATAAAATCGCAGACATATGAAAGTAATCATCTAAGACCAATACTTCCTAAAGCATATGCGCATTGGGTTTTCTAATTAGTACTTCTTTTACTCTAGGAAAGGTTAAGGCGCGTCCTTTTTTACAAAAAAAAAATATTTTCTTGCTGAATTAGAAATGGAGCAAAAAGTATTTTGACTTTAATTAAAGCTCTTCATTTAGGAGGCACTAGAATTTCATACACGTTGATCTAGAAAGAAGTAGCGAATTTTAAGGAGAAAAGATTGGGAAATGATAAAAAATTACGTATATATTACACGAAAAAATATCAAGAGCATTTTGGCGAAATGTTTGAAATATGATTTTTTAAAATTTATAAATCTTCAGTATTAATCTTAGTAGTAAATGTTATTGTAGCTACAATAAAGAGGAGAAAACATTACAAATATTTCTTCAGTTTTTTTTTTCTTTAGAGAAAATATTAAAAAAAATAACAATTTTGCCAGGAATACGCAAACATTGGGATGAAAAAATGTTTATTTCGCTTCTTTGTAGAATTTGCAGCAAGAATTTTGCATTAAGATACTTTTATTGCTCATTTTTCCGTTTACAATCACTGATAGTTTCACGCCGTCATGAGAAAAAATGACTCAATGAGAACATAAAGAGATTTATGATAGAAAGCATTCTATAAATAATGCGTTTAGTATGCAATTCATTCCATGTTGCTCTTCAATATTATTCTATAAAGTGCAAGCCGCAGGTAATGGCTTGTTGAACAGTATATTGAAGTAAAATGCTTTATAGAAAAGCAAGATTTTCTGACTATAAACGGGTTACCAAAGAATTACACTTTTTGGCACCAATCCCTAGATAGGCGAATTTAACCTTTCTTAATTCCAAACAATATAAATCGAAGAAAGCAGAAATTTACACTGTGGTTGGAGCTTTGGCAAAATGCCAGGTGTTCACTCTTCGCCAGTTTGCACGTGCAATTGTTTAGTTTTGTTCTCTCGAATCGGCGAACAGACTATTGTAATGTACTGAACTAAGGATTTGTGTTAGTTCTCCAAATACACCCACAAAAATCGATACGAATGTATTTTTAAAATTTTCTTTTACAGTACAATGATGGTAATACTACCCACAGTTACAGCACTATTCATCAATCGTATTTATTAGAGAATGTACGTACTATGTTGTAACTGCTTGTACATAAGTTCAAATAATGGACGACAATGATGCTTTATAAATATATCTTGCTAAAGAACGAATCTCTCTCAACTAATATCTAATATGCTATAGATAGTAATACATAAGGCTGTAGTACACTATTTTTTTATTCAACAAAAATTTGGTGTGCTAAATGAAAAGAGTAACTTTTTTGATTGATCAAAGTATACAGTTAGTATAAAAAATATTTGCTTAAAATACCGACGGATTATTTTCTATGTTTTCCCTTTCGTCCGGCTTTTATTCCATTAGATTTCTTTGTATAGGAATTTGTGCGATTGGAAATTTATTCAACCAGATAATGATCTCTGCAAAACTTGAAAGTTAAGAAGTACTTACCAATATAATCATCTTGAAAATATTTTCTAGAGAATTATTGAATTTCATTTTTCTTTCTCATTTGTAATTAAGCTGAATACATTAAAAATTAACAAGAAAAACGCAAAATTGGTTTTTTAACTTTAATTATAATTTAGTCAAGTTATGTTTTGCAAAATCTACCGAAAATTTTTAAACTTAATAGAAACAACTTGAAGACAAAACAAATTTGAAGTCGTCAATTTTTCTCCGTAGTTTCACAAGTCAAGATTCTTTAGAATAACAGTCTAATAATATTTTAAAAATAAGTCAGCACCCGAAAAAACATCCACTTACTCAAAACGTATTAATATAAATACTAAAACAAACTGAAATGGCAGATAATAATTTTAATCTGTATTTAAACGCTTCGAGAGGAAATTGTACATAAGTGTCATGCAATGAAATAAGGCTAAGTTTAATATATTTGACATTCATTTAATGAAAAACGTATTACTTTCCAATCTCTGTACCGTTTTAATTACAAAAACAATTCAATAAGGCTTCTGTCAGAAAGCCAAGTACTACACTTTTCTCTAAGAAATGCATTTAAATAAAATATTTTCAAAGGAATGCTTCCTGATTACCTTCTGGCGTCCTAACGTGCTTACATATGCAGCCAGAGAAGATAAATTCATATTTCATTGATTCTTCAATGGAATGCGTTATTAATTCTTGAAATCGCATCAGTCCCCCAACCTGGGGACAACCACTGCGAGGCAATTAATTACATTTATCGTCATGAACGCGCCAATCATTTCTCAAACGCCATTTTTATAGAGGGGGAGGATTCAAA
The DNA here is from genome assembly GCA_038373885.1 of Cheiracanthium punctorium. Classification (NCBI taxonomy): domain Eukaryota; kingdom Metazoa; phylum Arthropoda; class Arachnida; order Araneae; family Cheiracanthiidae; genus Cheiracanthium; species Cheiracanthium punctorium. The sequence continues at coordinate 7,636 of JAWZYV010000582.1, read as the reverse complement.
AGACTCAAGTGATACCTATTGGACCATGTTTTGGAACACACCCGATTTTAAATCGGTTGAAAGAGAATTTTAATGCCAGAAGGGAATTTGCTTGCAATTGCTTTTCCAATAAAACTGTTGATATTTGGAAGACAGAGTGATTTTATATTGCCTTGTCCACTTTTAACGGTTTTACTTATTTGCGTATCACTCTTTTACTTATTGCAGATTTAAGATATACTCATGGGATAAAAAATAGCAGGCTACCTTGAGGTTCGGAAATATTTTTGACCAGCATATACTTTATTTATTTATGTAACACTTAAAAATTACACTTTAAATAGGGTCTTATTCAACCCCACTTTTACAATACATTATAAAAAGAAATAACAGTGTCAAATCGGCGAATCAATATAAGGTTGACCAATGGCGATCCAGAAATTTTTTGGGGGGAGGGGCTCAATTTTGAAAAAGCTTATTTTACCCAATCAAAATGTACAATAAAGCTTAATTTTAGTCTAAACTAATGTAAAATCTTTTGGGAGGGGCTAAGCTAGATAAAAATATCATTTTACCTATTTAAAATGTATAATAAAGCAAAATGTTACAATTTAGCAATCTGGCTTTGGGGAGGGGGGGGGGTTGAAGCCCTCTAGCCTCTCCCCTAGATCCGCTACTGAAGGGGACTTATGTTTTGGACTAACTCGCAGATGATTCTGAATTGAAATGTTTGGTGCAAAAAAGAAAGTATCTCTACCAGTTTGAAGTTACATGCACTTCAAACTTTACTGGTATATCTTGTAGTTTAAAAAGACGTAGCTCAAATAGTTAGTTCTTGCGTTACTCACGAAAGGCCTGCTGGACTAGTTAGTTTGTGTGGAATCTCCAAGCGTTTTCACAGTCTTCCAAAACTTGAATAGTTGGAGTTGTCTCCTTTTTTCAGCAGACCCTCCAATTGCTTTATTTATTGACTGAAGATAACATTTTTGATAGATAATTAATCGGCTCTAGCCTAGCTTTCTAAATTATTCACATTTAATCCTGTTTGAAATACATTATTTTAAAGTGAAAAATCAGTGAGAAATCAATAACCTTGCTAAATATTAGATAGTTCTAAATAGCTATTTTGACTAACACGTTTTGACACATTTTAACAATTTTACTTACTTATACATGTCGCAACGTTTAACATTTCTCTTTGAAATATGAAATATACGAAATCAACAGTTTATTTTAAGGCTTACGTATGTTCAAAAAGATCTTTTTGACTGAACTTGTTCAAAGAGATTTAATAATTTGTATTACGTCATTTCATTTTAACTCTAAAGTAGTATTCTATCAGCAAACCAGCCAAAAAGGTGTCTTATTCAAACGATTATTCTTTAGTGAACTGAAAACAATTATTTAGCCTTTCGTAAAGGAGACATTTATAAAATTTTAACAGTCATATCAGCTGCGAAAGCAGTGTTTAAAAAATAGCTTAAGTCCGTAGTTTTTAACTAAATGTATACCGCCGTCACTTAATCATTGATAATTGCAAATATTTTTGTGGTAGATATTAAACAGATTAGTCTTTGCGTTCGGTCTTCATCTTTCACTTCATTTTAAAATTAGTAAAAATCTAAAACACTTAAAAGTTTAAAATACTGTTTAGTAAAGAATAAAATTATGCGCTGGAATTCAGATTTAACTGAGATGTTAAAACCATCCCCATAACAGTATTTTAAAGATTGCTACTACAGTTAGCGTTAGTACTTCATTTTGAAGAATAATTTACTTCCAAAAATGCATTAAAAACGCTCCATTCTTACGCTCCATGAATGTCGATCCATCAAATCATGTCAGAGAAAACTACTTCATTTTATTTGTGCACTACTCACGTAACTGCATTAAAAATATTTTGGATTAAGTTATTGAGAATTTCCAGAACAGTGTAAACCGAACAAAATAAAAGCAATCGACTGTGTCAATAGAAGAAATAATGATAACCTATCTCGAATCCGAACATTCTGGGTGTGGCATTAGCATAGGCGTAAGTTTCCAGGATTATTGGGGGCTAATTTACCCGCGTGTACATTATTTAATTCATCCAGTGTACACTAGGGTGTATCGAAAAAAAAAACGTTTTTCGAAATTCGCTTACCCTTAGTGCTATTTTTTGGCCAAATTGGCTCAATAAAAAGTGTGCCAATTTTCAACTCGATTTTTTAAGGTCTTCCGTTGCCGTTTTGAACTTAAAAATAAAAAATAAGCATCTTTTTGAAAAACTTCTAAAAAATATATATATTTTTTAATTTCTTGTCCGTAACAATGAAGCTTACTTTAATTAAATCAATATTAAGTGTGTAAATTTTCAGCTCGATCGATTAACAGGTTCACTTGCCGGGATGAGCCTAAAGTTTCAGAAAAAGTGAAAAACAAGTACATTTCGCTGATGCTCTTTAGAGACATTTCATTCCTTTAGTATTAATATTGTGTGTGTTCATAAAGTCTCAGTAAGGTAAAGTAATAAATGTGTTTGCAACAGTTGTTAACAAATGGCGCTGAAATCGCAAGCCTCCGTATTCTCCCGATCTGACTCTTTCTGGCTGCTTTCTGAGGTAGCACTTAAGGACTTTGTCTACCGGAACCGTCCAAAAGAATGATTATACTTATAAATAATGATCGCCGATCGCTTTTGTCTTGCAGCTCTATCCGTTACCGGTTGAGCACGTGAGATGGGGTGTTGGGAGTTCCAGTCCCACTCGTCGAATAATTTTCAGCCTAAAATCCCTACATTTATAATGTTTAACGTAAAAATTGAGCCTTTTAACATTAAGATTACATCTATACCTAGCAAACACACTACTGCCCGCAAAATGACGGCAAGGTACCCGCTGTGCTGGCAAAGTGCCGTATGCCGGGAGCAGAGTACATTGCCGTCAGTTTAATGTCACTGGAATACCAATGCCTGAAAAATGCATATGCGCCAGTACATGGCCAGTAATGGCGAAATGCCTGTCGCGCCCATGTGTCTAAAACATGCACAGCATAGTTAACGGCGTGGTACTGTTTAAAATGTACCAGGCCAGCACTTTTTAGAGGTAATGGGCCAGTAAATATTTCGTAGTGTTAGCATAAAATTTCGTTATTTCATTTAAATAAATGGGACCTATATCAGATGTCGGCCCGAGGCCGCACGTTGGCTTAATCAAACTCTGATAGGCGTTCATATTATTATTATTATGATTATTATTATTATTAGATGTGGGGAGTGGTAAATTAGTTCATATTGGACTTTCATATTTTAGTACTAAAACTAAAATAATACAAACAAGTTCAATATGGTATAAAAATATTCACTACACCTACAGTGAACCAACCCCCTACCCCCACCCGCTGTATTAGGCGCGTATGTACAGAATTATAAATTTTATTCGTAAAATCTGTATACTTTATATTAATTTTTTTATAGTTTGTATAATCTTTCCTGAAAACAAAATTGATGACTTTTTCCTATGCAGGGACGTAGCCAGGGTGGGTGTCCTGGGGGCTTGACACGCCCCCCCCCCTGCGATATTTTGAATTTTTAGCTTTCGGGCACCCCTGTGATGAAGATCACATATTTAATAATAATTTTCATTTGTGTTTACATTCTTTCATTTAATACATTTTAAATCAAGCATTTTAACTTTAAATTCTCTTCCCATTTTTAACTACTGTGTCTTTCAAAATTTTGTATTGCGCCTTTTTCCACACATTTAATTTAAATTAACTGCTTATCTATCTATGCTTAAATTATTCTATCGTCCTTTGTTCCATGTCAATAATTTTTGTTCCATGTCTTTCTTTACACTGTAACACACTTTATTTCCTTTCATTACCATATATGGACATGGCCTCACATCAGTTAAAAATACAGCTGAAATAATTTTCTATCACACGGGTTTACTGTAATTTTGGCTGCGTTTATCCTCAATAATTTGGTGCCGAGCGCTTTGTTATGTCTTCCCATTCTCTCTGTTGACTAGGAATATTCTGCGGTTTTTCGGCGTCTTTAATAATGAATATATTATTGGCTCTCGTTTGGGCGTTCTTTAAATATGCCAAGTTTAACTTTCTCGCCAACCTCCTGATCATTTTTCCATTGAATTTGACTTCCGTTTAATGCTGCAAATAATACTCGCTGGCATCCTTCATTCTTGCTGAACTTATACTGACCGCCCTTCTACATAAGTTCTGGACATTTTAGTGCTATGTATTGGCGGAACTCTTCACTACTGCCTTTTTTAAAAATTGACTGCTGATTGTTTTCGCTGTTTCTATCCCGTTAACGAAAGACATCGATGCGCTTCTTTTGCTGTGATTTATTTCTGCGAGGTGCCAATCCTCTGAACATGCGGATACTTCAACCGTCGTGTGTGTTATCACAGCCGGTTATTTATTTTTCTGTGGCGGACAGCTTTAGACGACTATAGACCTAGTCGAAATACTTTCAGACGACTAGCAGGACGTCATTATTTGGAACAGTTATTTATATAAAACAACACTGTTTCAATGATGATATCTTGTTGGTTCATAATACATTTCGAAGCCCTTGGATTTTAAGTTAAAGAGTTGAGAAAATAACAGGTAAATTTTAAGTTTCACTTTTTTTAATACATATACTCTCATAGTATGTTTTAGTGTATAAAAGTGTTTTCCTCCGTAAAATTTAAGTCATGTAGTATACAGCAGGTAGATATAGGAATTTCTTTTCAGAATAGCTAACAAAAAATCTTTTGATCTAAAGAAAATTTATAATAAACAAAATGTTACCCTAATGTTATGTGTAACAATAGTGCAACTTTATTTATTATTACTTCCTGTAAGATTTTGATGTATATCTCATCCGTATATCATATAAAATCTTGAGAGGCTCAGTCGAGCATCCTTGACTACAGGTGGGCGCGCTTTCGTTAGAAATACAGCTCGAGCCTTGTCAGGGGGGACCCCTGAACCCCCTAATTTTTTAATTTCATTATTGCCATATTAAAACGATATTAATCGAGTATGTCATTTTATCTTATCTTTCGTGTATTTCGCCTGGTCACCCTATGTTGAAATTTTTATGATTGTAACCAGGGACGTACCCAGAAAAAAATTTCGGGGAGGGTCCAAACGGTGAAAAAGGTAGGATTTTCCACGAAAAGACTTCATCATTATTACATTGTTTGCAAAAACTGAAATTTCGGGGAGAGTCCGGACCACCCCCCTGGGTACTGCCTTAAATGTAACCTATTTATAGATAAATACATGGGATGCCTATTCACAGCTTACGGGATATTGTAACAATAGATTATAGATTTTGTGAAGTAATAGTATTTAAATATATTTAAAATTATGTCGCTATTTGGGGGGGCACATTTTTCGGACAATTTTCAATAAAGGGGGGGGGGAGTGAGAGATAAAATAACATAGTCATTAATATACATATACTAACCGTAAAGTACTATAGCTCATTTATAAAATCTCTGACTCTTGAAATATTGAAATTAAACTGTTTATAAATGATTTTATGTTGGTTCTGAAATGTGTTACCGCCTCTCTTATAAAAAAATCTTAAGCGACTGCAAATTTGTAAGAAAATTGCAGTTTATGAAAACTGCACACAATTTTGATCACTAATGATAGGCGCACATAATTTGCATGCGATTGACCAACGAATTTTGCTATTTTTATCTTCTCTTTTCTTTTAAAATGTTACCCTTAAGGAATGTTTTCTTTTGCGGGGTGGGGGTGGGGGTTGATGAATAAGCCCCCTACCCCAAATCCGCCACTGGCTCGTATTTTAATTATGACAGCATTACTGTAAATAGGCACTAATCCGGTACCGTGCCATTATATTGCAGTCACTATTAAGATACCAGGCCAGTGCCTTTATTTTTAATAATAGCCGGCACTCGGCCGTTTCATTTTGGGCATTAAAAACTTAATGGGCCAGTGCCTTTATTGTGAGTAACGGCCGGCACATGCAGTATGCCAGTAGAGTGCCGTTGCCTTCCCAGGCTTCTGGCAAGGTACTTCTCGGGCGACCACTTTTGGTACGATTCAGTTACTTTTTGCAGTGCCGGGCCGGTGCTGGACGTAAAGGCAGAAAGGCACTGGCAAGGTGCTCCGCCAGCAGGTGTGTGTTTGCTGGGAAGCACCCTCTCCTTTAAAGAAACTCTGTGCATGCATTTGTCTCCGAACTGAAAGCCTTGTCTACCAGAATTCTCCCAATACGCTAATGTCGCTTGAATTGTTGATGAGTGCGGCATATGAATCCGTTCCCCCCTCAGACATTACAGGATGTGATGACTCATTTCATTTTTCTTTTGCCTGTGACATGTCTGTATGCCGAAAGATGGACATTTTGAAAAAATTTCTGGAGACTAGGGTGTATCGAAAAAACAGGACACTTCCAAGAAATTATAACCATGATTTTAAAATTAACCTTCTCACTCGATTAATATCCTGTGAAGCAAGAAAAATGCAAAGGGGGAACTAAAACATTTTAAATTACCCAGGGCATTTTGGGTTTATCATAAATTTTCCGGGGGAAGAAAAAATCCGACATTTTATACTGTCAAATTGCTCAAAATACTGACATACGTTTATTAAAATTTGTCTTAGTAATTTCCTTAGGTTGATTATGACGGTAGCATACTGTAGTCCACCGATTTACCAGTTTTGGAAAATTAATAAGAAATAAATAGCTGAATAAAAATACGAAATTTTAACAGCTGTTAATTTTGGAAATAAATATTTAAACGATTTAACCGTTACATCGCATTGATTCTCATAGCAATCACAATTCTTTTTCAAATAGCAAGATACCAGAACCATCAACAGCCAACATTGTATTTCTGAATGGAAATGTACAGCTGTGGAAAAAAACCCGCCCACTTGCTTTTTATTTGGCCGTCGTTCGTCGTACAGCAACGTTTTATATATTACTCGCGTGTAAATAACGTATACTTTAATCTCCTATTAACCCATTTGTACCTGGATATTTTTGCGACTTTCTTCGATTTTTATGATAACAGAAATAATAGATAAATTTCTGATGTCAACTTCTTGAACAAGGGATGATTTCTTTTAAAATCTTTATGCACAAAAATCGAAATATCAACATCCTACTTGGTCATGTTAAAATATTTTGTAGAGTTGAGGCTCAATACTCATGAATAAAGGCTAGGAAAAATAAATAACGTTTTCGACTACTAGCGAAAATGCCGTCCCCAAAAAAAGGGACACTAGGCATAAATGTAGGGATGGACGCGAGACGAAAAATAGCCGTCTCGCGTCTCGCAAAATAGCCTAAAACCTTTGTCTCGTCTCGCAAAAATTCCTATATCGTAATGTTAAAAATGCGTTGTCTCGTCTCGCAAAAAGATGTAAATCTCTGTCTCGTCTCGCAAAAAGCCGTCTCGCGTCCATCCCTACATAAATGGGTTAATTTAATTTGCATAAGGGGTCGTCCTCATACTTAATTCTGCATCAATGTTTTTTTCCAATGGCAAATACCCTGTTCAGACTTTATGAAACGAAAGAAAACCTTCAAATTACGCTAATTTTAAATGTTCACCAATTTACTAAGATAATTTCCAGACCTATTGTGAATTCTTTTTTGAGCGATTTTAAGGGACTTTCTGCA
>JAWZYV010000581.1:0-19949 GCA_038373885.1 Cheiracanthium punctorium | reverse complement strand
AGCGGCAAACAGTGAATTTTTGTAATAGAAGATTGTGCAACCAAGTGGATAGAGCTTTCTCCTCTTGAACAAGCTACAGCTCGAGAATGTGCTACAACTCTCATAGAAGAAGTTTTTATGCGGCATGGAATTCCACGACGAATTCTCAGTGATAATGGCCCGCAGTTTGTTAGTGCAGTGTTACAGCAGATATGTTTTACCTTGCAGATTGATCAAAATCTTACACCGGTATATTTTCCCTAAGCCAACCCTGTTGAACGCAAAAACAGAGATTTAAAGCCAAGACTTGCCATATTGGTTGGAGACGAACATGATAGCTGGGAATCAAAAATACCAGTCATCAGATTTGCAATGAATACAGCGGTATGCGACAGTACTGGCCATACCCCTGCTTTTCTCATGTTCGGCCGCGAACTGAGAACTGTCGATGATGTAGTGCAAGATTTCACGGCTGTGGTACAGAACGACAACTTCGTACCAGAGATTACCCAGTATCTCAAGAGATTTGCCAAAATTACACAGGACATTAGACAGAGAGTGGAAATAAAACAGGATCAACGTAAATTATACTATTACAAAAATAGGCGGCAATATTACTTTGTACCTGGTGACAAAGTATGGGTTACATAGCACCCGCTTAGTAAAGCAAGCCATGCCAAGACTGCAAAGTTTATGCCCACACGGGATGGACCACTATTTGGTACTTACACAGAAGTCTCCCACCGCTTATGTCATAGCCAATCTAGACCAGCCAACAGTGCCCATAGCTACGTACCACATGTCAGCATTATCCCCTTATCATGGAGTGGACACCTCCCCGGTCACTTCGCAAATGAGGTCGGCCTCCCAAGGTAGCACCACAGACAGAATTTTCACCTCAAACGAACAAGCAGACCATCGGAGGTCATCACACCTCTGGGAACACAAACGCCATGCGAAGAAGAGGACGACCGCCCAAGGTCAAACAATAACCACAAACCTACGAGTTAGAGACTGTTCGTCCTATCTGTTAAAATTGGTAACTTAGTCAAAAACTTTCCTTAATCAGTGACTGTTTATGACTGTTTTTCGTCAGCCTTAACGAACTTTCTTAAGGACTGTTATAGTAAAAAATTATTAGTGTCAATTGTAAGCACATTTTGTCTATTTTTTTTTATTCTGGTCTCCTTGCCGGGACGTCGGCGAGACCAGAGGGGGAGTTTGTAGCGCGCCTCCTATATCAGCTTTCTTCCATGACGCTCCCCCTACCGGCATTGAAGAAACCATAGTGAACGTTCGTTCATCTCTCTCTTCTCTCGCGTATTCGCGTATAGCAGCTAGATGGTCGGTGATCCCCCCTGGAAGCAGAAAGACGTGAGGGCCTCCTGCTCTCTGCAGACTCTATGATTGTTATACATTAATTATGATACTGTAAATATGTACATAGTTCACATTAAACTACTTTGATTTATAATCTAATATGTTAAGTTTTATTTGATCTTAGCCGAGTGTATTTTGTCATCCGCAAGGAACAATTGAACTGGTTATAACTTTAAACTGTATTTTCTCCAAATGAAGTTTTTTGTGATTTTCTTGCCTTCAAAATGCTCCATGTGACTTAATTTTTGTCGGAATTGTACAAAATTTAGTACAAACATTATTCTCATATATTACAATAAATCTGTGTATCCTTTTTAAATATGGTCAAAACTTCGATTATGAAATTTCACTTTTATTTACGAAAACTGAAAAATTTCGGGAAAGTTTGGCATATATCCATGAAAATATTTCTAAAAAATTAACTACTCGGTCGAATCAAAAACCGATACACAGACTTTTTTTAAATATATTTTTATGCTATTATAAAACAAAATTACTAAAAAAAAAGTTAAAATTAAAACGCATGGAGCATTTTTTCGAAACTAAAATATCAATTAATTTTTAATTAATAACAAATATTTTAACAATTTTTTTAAAATTTTTTTCAGTTGTTTATAATGCTTTTAGTTTAATATATTAAAATACAAAATTTCATAATCCTATCTTATTAAATGAAAATAAACTTTTTAATGTCCACCATCCCCTTAAGCATTGTTTAACAAGAACTTGCTACGATACAAAGATGCTTCATGGCAACTGCACATTTCACACACAAAAAAAGAATATTTTTTTTTCCTTTTCTTTTCAGGGGTATAGCAAATGAAAATGTTGTCGCTCCAGATATTTCTTATATGTTTTTTTTTAGAATAGAAGGTATCCAATTGAATTACAGAGCTTGCATTTTATGTTTTAAAATTTAGTTTACTCCTTAGAGTCTGTTGATGTTTAAATGACATTCAGTTGACATTCAGTTCATTTCAGTTCATCAAATGACATTCAGTTCATTTAAATTGACAGTGTTGTTCATACTCACAAATATTTCTTCAATTTCATGAATCGATAAACCTTAAAAATGCAAGTACATTTTTAGAAATCCGTATACAAAAACAGTTTGCTCACTTAAGGATCTGAATTTATTCATAATAGTTAGGAATTTTATTTTTCACTGAAACAAAGTTTTTATTCACCTTTCAAATAGATTTACTGCATTAAAAATGTGTAATATGAGAGGCAATTTGTAACATAATTTTTAATTAATTGGAATTCTGATATCTTTTATGAAATTCTATATTTTTAACGTTCTTTAATAACCACTTATTATTTTTCAAACTCTTTCTTTTCATTTTGAAATAGTTTTTTTGGATTTTGCTATTGTTACAATGATTTATTCTTACACGACGTCTCTTTGACAGGATTTGTTATAAAAGTCTCTTTAAAGTCTTTCTCACGCTTTGCATGGAGTTAACTTAGGTGTCAGTATTTTTTTATATGATCCTTAGTTGTCTAGTTATAGTTGTCTAGTCTAAATTTAAAAATTACTTGTGCTGTTTTTGTTCCTATATATTTATTTTTTTAATGGCGTCATATCTAAAAAGGGAATTCATTGACGGTTTATTTGGCGGCCGTTAGTGTTTACTCCCCTTCTTCTTGAATTAAAGACGTCTAATGCTTTTATCTTGACATTTTAATTTAATTCACCTGTTCACAAGAACGTTATTGCTGTAAGGCTACCAGCCACCGTAATATATTATCTCTTCAGGTTTTTATAATTGCAATTCATTACTCTACAATAACTTGTTTCCTATATTTAATTTTAATTCTTCCGTGACCTTCACTACACTTTATTTAATATTTTGTTTATCAATCAATGACTTAAAAGAGGCATCGACTTAAAAAAAAGACCTGAATTTTTATTTTTAGTTCTCAATATTTTGATTGTAATTGCAACAATGTATGCTACTTCTTCACAGAGTCCTTTTAGAAGGTTTCCAAACAACAATTTTCCTGACTTAATTGCTTCAGGATACCTGAGAACCTCAGTTATTTTCTAACGAATTAATTTCTTTACAAATTAGTTAGTATTGTTCAATATAGTATTTTACAAAAGAGATAAATCTTCAAAAAACGAAAGCATTTATTTATTTATTTAAATTTTTAAGGGGGATTAGGAGGTCTCAAAAGACTGGAAGAAATCTGAAAATACAGGGAGCATTTCCGACAAAACCGGATGACTTGCTAGGTATGTATTAGTAATAAATAAATAATTTCTCTTCTGTAACAAATACGTTCAAAAGGTTTACAAATTTGATTTTAAACATATTACTACAGAATTAATTTCATTCCCTTCCCATGTTTATGGAAATTAGAGAGATTTGGCGAGAGGGTGAAGTCCTTATATGACCTCCTTTTGCTATGATAAAAAGTAAAAAATTAATTATGATGAATCTTAAATATCCTCCCTCCCTCCAAGAAATCACCTGATTTAAATGTTTCCTAATACTTAACAGTAACTTTGAAAAATTCATGCGTCATGCGTATCCATATATTTTGCTGTACTGTTTTTAGTAAAAAAAAAAAAATATTACGTTTCTATAACATATATATAAACTATATAAACTACGTTTCGATTCTCGTAACATCACGAGAAATCGAAATTAAAACATTCACAACATTTTTTGTTGATGTCTGAATGACAAAATAATGAATTATGGTCCTATACATACCTATATCTTAAGATAATACTTTAATATGATAATAGGTAACTTAACTAAAAAGATATCTTTTGTATGTATTGCGAACTGAAAAAAACTTCACAACAGACTGTTATAAAAAAGTCTACTACTATTATATTCCTGATATGGCTGTATTATAGTAAAATACAATAATGTAAAGCCTCTTTCGACATATATATAAAATAAAAAATCCACCCTGCTATTGAATTCAGCGCTGATACACATAGGCTGATTCTCATGCATATAAAACTATTTCAATCCTCTTTTTTCTTCCTGATTAGAAAATGCATTCCTCTGGAATAATAGTCATTCGCTGCAGGAGTTACCCTTTGTATTCAAAACTCATATAGCTGTATATGAATGGGCGACAAGATACTAGGCCGATCTAGGTGAAACATTTTTTTTGGGGCTCAATGTGTTTTTTACATGACAATAGGCAGAAGAAAAATGGTGTGATACATGGGTTGCTGTGGTATTACTTTTTTTTTATCTCCAAAAGGAATACGTTCTATTTCACAATAGACTACAATCTGGATAATCCGAAAACATATGGAAACCAGAAAAACCGCCAGGTTATCGAAAAAACGCTAGATTATGAAGATTTATTGTTTTTTGGCATAAAGTCATATACTCTCATTTAGTCAACATTTTTTTGTTGACACAATGAAAACACCTTATCATATTAAAGTATTATCTTAAAAAACATTAAAAGACAGTAAGATTTTAATTGACGAAATCGTTCGAATACGAAAATATTTCCAGAAGAAACATGAAATTCGATTTCGGTATATAATAAAAAAATTTACCACCACCTCTTTTTGATATCAACGTGAAAATAAACCAATCACAGAAGGCAGGTGGAAGCCCAAGAAAAAGGGCATTTATCATTAGCTTTCGATCTAAGAGTGAAAAACTATTCCAAAAACGGCTAATTATGTAAAACTGTTTCACATGGCGACTGAGTGGCGACATGTCCACTGAGTGGCGACATGTGTTTTTTTTTTTTCCCCCCGATGAAATCAAGTTTTTGCACTCCATCGGACATATACCGATGCTCCATTGTGCACCATACTGGGTCAAAGGTCTGAATGCAAATACCCTCACTTCAATCGGGATGTTTCGCGCCATGGATCCTCAAACCACGTAAACCTAGCGCAGCTGGCCACGTCATGGCTCAACATCCCACAGTGAGCGCCTTCAAGAAACCTAATTGATTCGCTCCCTGCACGTATCACAGCGATCTTCTGTAAGAAAGGTGGTCACTTCAATGTGACTGGACTGTGAATGCCTATTTTAAATGCTACTTCAAATAATGCATTGTTATATTTAAATAGCATATCAAATTTTAGTAAATATAGGCAAAATTATATATATATATGTAATATATATATATATATATATATATATAATTCTGTGTTGCAAATCTGTGTAAAATGTATCACAAATTTCTATGGAAAATCTTTTATATTCTTAATTCGCTTCATTTTCCCTTATTGAAACACAACTAATAAATTCTCCCTAATGGCTATTACTGCGAATTTCAAGTAATTTTTTTTTATCTTTTCCGCTAAGAATCACGAATGAAACGAAAATAATTCTAATTAAACGTTCGTTTTTCTTCCCTGACACGATATTTTTGTTCTATTGATCTAGGAAAATTTGTAAAAGGCTTTTTTGCCGCATTACATTTTAAACCATTCAAGATAGGATTTCCTTTACATATGTTTTCTTTTTCGGAAAAATTTTGTTTTGGTTTGTCTCTTTTCAAAAAGCGTTTGCGGATTTCTTTGAAAGGAATAAATCTTGTTTTTACCGTACACGAGATCTTTATTGACTCTCTTTCACCGGCCATTGTAGGGGAAACTTTCTTCTGAATGCCAATTACTTCCGCATTGAAAAGTTAGAAATTAAGTATTAAAAGTTATTTTTTCTTTAAAAAATTCTTATGTTTAATAAGATCAGAAGTTGCAATATTTGATTTTTGGAATGTTATAAATATTCTGTAAGATTTATTTAAGTTTTCGGTTATTTAAAATTTTTTAGCGATTATGCGCATTGAATATAATCGTAAAGAAGAATTAGTTTAGTATAATGTATAGAATACATATTAGTTACTATAAAATATTAAATAACAGGTGAAATCGAGGGATGTAACAACAGTATTTATAGAAAAACAGACTGGTCTCTGCATGTATTTTATTCGTTCGTAGCAGAAACACACCAGCGTGTTAACTAGAGAAACATACCATTTTTTGCGACATAAAAACTAGCTTTTAGAGAAATATTTGTAGAATTTTTATGACTTAGTCTGCTAAGTAAAAGAAATGATCGAAACAAATAATTTTTTTTGCAGAAAAATAAAGGTCCAATTAAGGCGATAAAACTAAATTTTTGGGAAAAAATTCAGATATCCCGAACATTAAACATTCCAATTAGCGCCAAAATTTGCATTTTGGAGCTAATTGGAGAAAAGCATTTTCTAGTAGAGCTAAAATGAAGTGGAATAATTATGGGTATTGCCACTAGAATGCCTGTTGTCTCGGGATTTTGTCGTCGTGGTAAAAAAGCTGTGTTGAAATTAAATAAGTCAAGCAGAGTAATTGTATTCAGCTTATTAGTGATCACAGAAAAAGGGCAGTTTGTTCAAATCTTTGTAGTTGACAAAAAGTGTCTACATTTCAGATATAAGGAGCAGTGAAAGACTTAAATCAGCACATTAGACATTTCAAAGGAGTTATTCTTCCAAAAAGTAACACTTACTGTCTTCTAAAATTAACAACAGTACTTTAATAATGCGCCTACACCAGATAACTGTTGTAATGTTAGGAGAATCTGGCTGTAGCCATTACATGTTAGTTTATGTTTTGAAAAACAGATGATCTCGAGAAGTAACCACTCGCAGCTAGTTCCAAGAGGTATTAATTATTTGTTTTTGTTCAATTGTTACTTTTAAATGTACATGGTGATTATAATTAAACTTACTCAATACACTGGGTTCTACAGCTAATCCGGTTGAATGGCTTGTGACCAAATTTGGTACAGACCACATATAAGATGCGCTGAACCCAGACAGCACATAAGCTTAAATCAAGCTTGACATTTCTTTGAATTTGACGTATTAATGAAAGCTTCTCAGTTCAATTCATTTTAAGCTTGCAGCAAGCTTGGAGATTACAAAAAAAAAATGAGTCAGCAAATATTTCCCCGCCGAATTTAAGTAATTTGATTTGTCAAGATTGAATACAACTTGATTACTGCTTGATTTGGAAAGCCACATCCACATAACAAATAATTTATCATCAATATATTTGTCATAAATATACTTGACCATATAATTATAAAAAAAGATTCTATATTTCCAAATATAGAAATTCTTCAAAATAATATACAAATATACTACAAAATTGATTTCATAAGACAATTCTAAAATTCAGATTTGTTTTGGTGTGTATGAAAAAATCGATTTTGCACATTTGTAGCTGGCTTAGTAAGTTTTAATCAAGCTTGCTGTGTCAAGCTTAATGCAAGCTGGGCAAGAGTAAACTTGAACACTTGATTCAAGCTTGAAATTTTCAAGCTTAATTCAAGTTTATTGAAAATAAATCAAGATTGTTGCAGGTTTGATGCCAATTTGCTGTGCTGTCTGGGAAGGAATATTGAAAGAAAATATTAGTTTAAAAAATGTTCACTGGGTGTTTCTTTGCATGAAAAAACAGAAAATTTAAAAATGGAAATGGCTAATTCGAAATGTTCAAAGGGTTTCAACATTTAATAGTTTTTGTGCATTTATTAACTAATTTGGGTTACTTTTGGAGACGATTTCACATGCAAAGCGCCACCTAATGGATATTTTAAAACATTTTTTATAAAACTTCCTTGACCGCAAACACCATGACCATGTACAGTCCATATACCGAATTTGCTGGCTTTCTGCCAAGCCGTTCCAGTTTCAGAATGTTGTTAAAAGAGGAACTCTAATTATAACTACCCTGTAAAATTTTAAATTATTATTTTTAAAGCGTACTATTTCCTGAAGAAAGAAATTCACTTTACAGAGCGAAATTAGACAAAAAAAAATCGGAACATTGATTCAAGTGTTACTGACATTTGAGAACTTTTTATATTTTATTTTGTAAATTTATGTTTTTCTTCGAATTTCAAAGGAGAGCAGTGAACTATTTTCCGGGACCTGCTTTATTTGAAACAGCTTATTTTTGAAAAAAAGCTCGAAACAAGACATTTTGGAACAATGCACTGAGTTACGATCAATGTATGTAATGAAACTAGAATAATTCACACACAAATATTAAGAATTCACAGAAAGTAAAAATTACGATGAAGAAAGATCTTTCTTGCGCGAATGCCTTAGTACATGTAAAGTAACAGCAGCAAGAAACAAAATTTAAAAATAAGTCAAACGGAAACAACAAACAATAATTAATAATCAAGAAAGCGAGACTGTTTACACTTATCTGTAAAATGTGCAATTCATGGTAGTTTCGTTGTTAACTATTCTTTTCTCTCTCATTTCGAATTTTTTGTTGGGAACCACATAGAAACGTACATTTATCTACATTATATTCTCTCTCTAAAATGCAATATATCCTGTCTTTGGTTTTAAAATTACCGATGAATAAATCTGTTGACAATTATAAACCCTTCGTGACTTTTCGACTGCCCTGTACTCCCAGTCTGAAAAAAAATATTCGAGTAATAAACAAATTTACTATTTTAATTTTGTCAATAAGTAATTAATTTTGTGAAAAACACAACATTAGAAAGAAATATGGTAAGTTATTATCATTTGTAATGACATTCCTTTTTAGGGAGTATAATATTTTAAAAATGAAAATGACAGAGAAATTTGACATACCCACGAATACTTTCTTGATAAGGTGTGTCATAATAGCTTTGTTATAAAAAAATGATCAAAATTTACTTACACAAAATATGTGTGGTTTTAACCAATGTTAATATAATGTAAACAGTTATATGCTGTTTTCAGTAATGTCAAATTTCACTTTAACAGTTTGATTTAAAGTTAATTAAATCTTTAACACATTGATATTTTGAACTGCATGACTATCCCAATTAAATTTATA
The DNA here is from genome assembly GCA_038373885.1 of Cheiracanthium punctorium. Taxonomy (NCBI): domain Eukaryota; kingdom Metazoa; phylum Arthropoda; class Arachnida; order Araneae; family Cheiracanthiidae; genus Cheiracanthium; species Cheiracanthium punctorium. The sequence goes on along the minus strand of JAWZYV010000581.1, from coordinate 10,756 downwards.
TTGATTATAAAGCTTAATATAAAAACAATAAGCATAAAAATGTTCATAAATTTAAGAAAAATTATTAAATTAATTTTATTTCATAATATTTTTCTTATACATGCATAATAAATATGAACGAGCTCTTTGTTTCCGAAAAACGTCGTCTTTTGTTCAGTCACCAACCCGGCATACTAAGTACTATTTCAATAAAACAATGTATATGTTTTCATATACTCACTACCCGTATTCTTCAGCTACTTTTGAATAACAACGTCTCATTGGAACTTGGTAAGAATGGCGTTGCCTAATAATTGCATCAAGTCCAAAGATCTCTCAAAATGCAATTAAACAAAGCTCTTTCAAACATTCCCAGCCCTCAACTCTCTAAAGACGTTACAACATCCCTTCGCCAAATCTGACTTTTAGTTAACAGGAACGAACGAAGTTCCTGAGCTGCAATTCCCTCTCTTATTGTACTTTAAGTATACAATAGAAATGTAACTACAGAACTTTTGATTCGATGACAGGACTTGTTAGTTTGAGAATTTTAGGAGAATAGTTGAAAGAAAATTATGAATGTTATTACGATAAAAGTTATTGGATTATGAATCTGTGGTTTGCTAAGGCATTCTTCCTCAGTGGCGATGACGAAATTCTAATTTAGATGTGTTTATCGGGTAACGAGAGAGAATAAAAGCACATCCAGTTAAAACAATTGAGTTCCTTTAGGCATACTTAATGGCCCTGTAAAGAGTAAAAGTATTTACCATTATTCCAAGAATTTAAGGAAAATTTTAAATTACGGCATGTTTTTTAAACAAACGATAAAATTATATAAGAGCAGTAAAGGCAGAACAGTATTGAGATATTTTGAGTTCTTCGAACTGCACTTAAATTATTTTAGAAATCGTGTAGATGTAAAACAGTAGAATAATTTGTCTTATGATATTTTTAACAATAAATGAAGTTTTATAACTTTTTTATCCAGTTAAAACAATTGCGTTCCTTTAGGCATACTTAATGGTCCTGTAAAGAGTAAAAGTAAAGAGTAAAAGTACTCTTTACAGGAAGCTGAAAATAAAAGTGTAGCATAAAATAAAATCAAGCAGAAATTACACCCATTTAATTTCGACTTGTATATCTATTTGAAAAAGTGATATTTAAACATGCGTGTTACATATTACTAAAGAATTCAGACGAATGATGAAATTGTACCTTTACATGGTGAAACATTTATAGTATACACTTAATTTTGACCAGAAATTTGGAAGTCAAACGAATTAATAACTACGAAAGTTGATTCATGCATTTGACTGTATCAACTTAATTACGGTAAACCAATTGCTGCACTGACGTGTATTTCTACAAAGGAAATTGTAATTCAGTTTATTGTTTTTATTGCTGTCGAATGTCAACATGTAAAAAATCGGAACCCTATATTTACCACTTTTTTGTAATTACGACAACACTTTGTATAACAGCACACACACACACACACACATGTGTGCAAGAATTATAGCATATTTTTTGTATTCCAAGTAGTGTAGTACATATAGGAGAATATGGTGTATTTAGAAGTATCTAGGGCTGTTTTAGCCCCCTCATCTTTAAAGTGTATTATTTCCTAGCCTTGCAAAATAAAATCTAATTTTTCATAAGGGGACTAAAATATTCCTAAGAAAGGCTTAAGCACCCTCCCAATCCCCCATGACAATTACACCAATGAGTGAAAGAACGTGTATACGACGTGAGTTTGAGCAAATATTAGCCTGAATAACTCTCATAAATGTGTATTAACGCAAGTTACTATTACTAACGAACTTTACTACGAACTTTTAAAAACGATATTTTATTTAAAAATTTGTAATAAAGAACTGATTTCGCAATAAACAAATTAATTTGTTCATCACAAATCCTACTAATGCACAATTCACCAAAATTAAAAAAATAGTAATGCGTATTACGATATTTATGGATAATCAGTCCCTGTTATAGCTTGAATACGATTTGCACTCTCGCCAACAAGTATAATTTAAATGATTATACCAATGAAGTTTTGAATAATGCTGATATAAGCGTGTATATGAAAAAATGTATAAATTAAAGCATGTATTGTTTGCTTCTATTAGTAGTAAACAAATATTTAGAAGCTGGATTTATAATATGAAAAAGCTACTTTTTAATAATTAAATAAAAATAAGTAAAATAATACTTCTGCAATATTAAAAGGTATTTTAATTTTATTACTTTTGCAAAACTTTCTGAATACAAATTTAACCTCAAAAATTTATTTGAAACATGTTCTGTGTTGTTTCAAATATATTTGTTTTCGGTGTTTTAAAAATAAATTATCAGCATTTATTCTTATTAAAAATAATACGAATGCATTTTTCTCTTCTTGACATCAAAATTTCATCTATTACGCATACCTTGTATGTCCCGAAAAGTAAATTCGTTTTTCTGAATTAATTGAGAACGATTTTTCAGAAATATACTTATCTACAGCAAAAATTTCACAAATAGACTTAAGAAATATTTTAATATATTGCAGTTATTCTGAATCGGAATTTCCATATTTTTATTTATTTCATTTTGTTTTTCATTAAAGCGAGATCATTTTTCACTTATTTGAATAGAGAAACTGTGGAGCAGTGGTGTTGAATAAGTGTAACTATCAGAATTCTAAGTATAAATGTCTTGAATTGTACACAATTGCAAAACTTTCAAAAATAATTTAATGATTTAATTCAAACACATACGTATTTAAGAATCGTTCATAATGGTGCATGAAAATGCTTTCGGTGATCAAATAATGGTGAAACATGATCATTTATTTGAAAAAGCAAAAGGTTCCATGAGAGATGCATTTATGTGATCGTTATTTATGATGTAAATAATTAAATACGTTCTCCAATATAGTAACTGTTATTTTAAATTATATCTCTGTATTAAATTTTCGAAATATTTGTGTCAAATTTCAATTTTGCTTGCGCAATTTCAGGCTGTAATCGCAGTGGGTGGCCAAATTGTTTCAGACAATCTTAAAATATATTTATTATGTATTCTAGTTACGAAAAAGAATTAAAAACACACTGGTTGTATAGGATGAATGATTTTATTTTTATTTATTTTTCATTTATTCATATTTCTTTATTATTTTCTGATACAAAAATATACAATTGTAGAATATAAAATGGAAAGCAGATGTTTAATCAATGTCAGCCAGTACTTGGTGACATTCTATTTATAACGGCTTCTCTACGGCTAGGCATATTTTCCAAGCACTTTTATGCACTTTCTTTTATTGCTGGATTGTTATACGAAACATTTATTGATTTTTCAGTTAGTTGATATCTAATTGGGATCATTTGTTTGACCATTTCCTTCTTTCTTATCTTCCACAAATGTTCGATAGGTTTCATAACTGTAGAATTTCCACTCCAGGCAACTCTACGGACAAAACTAGTATAACGTGTTCTTCCAAGAATCTCGTAAATATATTATATTTGGCAATATGGCAAGGGGCTGAGTCATGCATAAACGTGAACGAACATTGGCGAACTCTATAAGATCAAAGTTGTTCAAAACTGAATGAATAGTTCACAGTGTGATGGCCGAAATTTCAGCAGAAATGGAAAAAAAACTCAACAGAAAATGAAAATGTCGATGGTCAAATGCAGCATCTTAGTACTGCGAACTGCTTTCAAAGACGGACATATTTACTGAATACTGCTTGCGTGTCTGTCTAGTGCTGCATCACAGCACAAATGAAAACTCTAGGGATGGACGCGAGACGAGAAACAGGGCTGTCTCGTCTCGTCTCGTCTCGCAGTGGGAAAGCTATGTATCCTCTCGCGTCTCGCCGAGAAATTGTCTCATCTCGCGAGTCTCGAAAAATTAAGGACTGCGATTTGTTTCCATATTTTTAGTAACATTAATACTATTTTATTGAAAATTAATAATAATAATAACAATTATTTACATATTATCATATTAGTACGCATATTATTTATCATATTAACTCATATGTGCATTTGAAGTGATAAAAATTCTGATTTAATCTGACTAGTTCGTGTTAAAAGTAATTTGCAAGGAGATTCCATTGAATGCAATTACATTTTAATACTTCGTACCCGGAAGTAAATATGAAGCAAGGGCTCATCCAAGGGGAGGGCGAAAGGGTCGCGCGTCTCCTCCGGTTGAGATAATCTAATCTAATTATATAATGTGACATGACACTGAAAAAATATTTGTGTTATCTATTTATTTCCGGAACTGCGTAAATGTAACATGAATGGTTGATGGGAGTTTCATTTTCTTTTGAAATTATATAAAACGTTGAATTTTGTTAGAAATGATGCAGAACTCAGGACATGCTGCGCAAATAAAATTTTAATCTAATTAAGCGGCCCAAATGTGCGGAATAGTGAATTCATAAAAGTTTCAGTTGGGGACGGGATAATTATAGTGAAACCTGCTTATCGACCCTCTCGTTTTAGTGTATGAAATATTCATTTCGTATTTAATCGGAAACCCAGGTTTAACCTGTTCATTCACACCATCAAAAAGAAGAGGCAACAGAGAAGACTTGTGACCCGGGTTGTTTCACAATATAGATCTTTGTTCCGCTGAGACCCAGCGTTGTATTAGCGAAATCGCTCAAGTAGATCATTCATTTACGTTCGCATAGCTTGGCTTATTTTGAAACAAGCATTTTTAGTAGCTAGTGAAACATTTTATTTATAAATATTAATTTATTTAAGAGATGAAATAAGATTTAATTATATACATATTCATCCATTTTGATGAAATGTCGCTAATATTATAAGTAAACAAAAAATTACAATTAGTGCATAAAATATCAAAGTAAGCAGACTTGCATCAACTATTTTTAAAAAATGTAATAATTGTAGCCAGACATTCTAAATAAGTTTGAAATTTTTTTCCATGAAAAAATAATGATAGCATGATTCAATAACTTATTCATAATTCTGGATTATGCGTAAATATGAATTAGACATTAAAACTCACTTGCTATTCAAATCTCACTTTTAATCTCATTCACTATCTAAATACTTACAAAACGCAGTAATTATCAGAACTATGAAACCGAATATCTAAGTTGACATCAGTGATCAGTTGGGGAGAGGGGGGGGGGGGCTCATTAAAATAATAATCTAAAAAAAACGTTCTCTAACAAGATGATTGAATTCCATTGGTTTTTTTTTTACATGCAATGATTACTCTGCGCAAATTAATAAATGAATGGTTTCTTTAAAAAATCATTCTGTAATTATTATATTCAAATTTATACATTGGGGGAATTCACATAAAATAATTATCTAGATAGACATTTAGCAATATATATACAGTGGAACTTTTTCCAGATTTGATCAAACATTTTAAGTGGAAAACGTCTTAAACGGAAAATCACTAAGCATAAATGATAAAAAATATAAACATATTTCTTTTATAAAGGACAATTGAAGTTTTTTATATTATAGCTTTATCGTCTCTTAAATGAAATTTCAAAAGTACGACATATAATAGCCATCCCTGACTTAGCGTCCATATGAGCTAATGATTCAAATGGGTTACAAATATAAAAATAAAATAATTTTTAAATGCATTTATCTTGCTCAAATATATGAAAGTAATTTTAAAATTCAATTTAGGAAATATTAAAAAAGCTTTGCATTACGAAACTCAACAGCTGTCAAAAATAGGTTAAAATGCTTGAGATAGTAAAAGGGGCCCCAAAGTTAGTATCGCTCTATCTAAATACGGTCAGGCTTTGGACTTACAGTACAACTTTTCCTCTGGTTACTAATTATTTTTCTGTCTTCTTCTCTGCTTTCTTTCTTTTTACCAGTTTCTTTCTTTATCCTCTCCTTTATGTGTTTTGTATATCCCTCGATCTGTCCTAATTTTAAATGTTACGTGTTTGTGTGTATTGTAGAGTGCTAATAGTAGGAACGATAACAAAGCAAACGAAAATTAAACGGAAGAGGCTTCAGGCAAAGAGTACCCTCCCTTCTCAGGATGACATATCTCCTCAAATACAGCACTGCAATTCTGATTTAAAAGTAATTCGTATCGCAAATTTATGCGAGACGAGAAATTCTCGCGAGATAAGACTCTGTCTCGTCTTACAAAATATTTCCTTTCTCGCCTCGCGTCCCGTCTCGCAAAAAATTGCCTGTCTCGTCTCGCAATGCGAGACGAGAACGTGAGACAATGAGAGATTTCTCACGTCTTGCGTCCATCCCTAGAAAACTCGTATTAATTCAAGCTCGTTCAAACTCGTTTCGTAAATTGTAAACCGCGTAGTGTTGCGCCTCCATATGTTACGTCAGCATGACTTCCCAGTAAATAGTTATTGAAAATTTCAAATTTTCGGTTAATTACTGGGCACCCTCTATTTCCTTTGCTAAAATCTCGAATATTGACCCCTCCAGCCCCAAAGACACCTCAGAAAGAGAATTTACGTTAGTTATTTTAAAAAGCTTTATTCTAAATAATCTATTGTGTGTTACTAATGAAAACTGACTTTATACCAGTACTTAGCCATTGTGTGAGATTGCCCACGATCTCAGTTAAGAGGTGTTTTTTTTTCATCCATTAGTGAAGTGAAGACCATTAAAGCCTTCCTCAGCCAGTCTCTATTGGACAGATTTTTTGGAAAATAGCATGACACCATCCTGCATTAATTGAGTCCGAATTCCAGCACTTTTTTCCTATTTTACAGAAAAATGCCCCGAATCATCCTGTCCCAATATGGTTTGGTAAAACGTTTTCTACTACAGTTCACATTCCCTTTAGCTGATAGTGAAACTCGCCTGATACCTCAACTTCAAGAAAGGTTCCCTAACAACGGCGAGTTCATGATTATGCATGCTTCAGTGCCTGTGGCAAATAACCGGATATGAACCTTATCGAGAATTTGTGGGAGATTTGAACGACAGAAATAATCAATGAAATGATCACAAATAAACTTCATCTAATTGAAAAATTAGTTTGCGTGAAGAGGCATAGAAGTTGCGTCTAGAACTTACTGAATCCGTTCTAGAGTACTTATAAAATGTCACCAAATGATGGCTTCTTACACCTTCTATTTTTTATGCAGGGCTCTTTATTTTATATTTTTTATCCCAAAATAATGAAGGACGGCACATTAAATAAAAAAATAAAATACAATCATTTATCCTGTACAAACGGTGCTTTTTTAATTCTTTTTCTACACTAACTAAACTACAGAAATACTATTTTTGTGACTTTGTTTAATAATTTGACTAACCATTATGTATTGCGCAAAAACTATCAATGCGCTATATTGATGGTCTTTAGAATTAATCTGGCAATTATTGCAAGTGGACAGTAAAGGCCGTATTTCTTACTTTCTTAAGAGCTAAAGCATGATTTGTGCATTTTCTAACTTAAATTATTTTTATTTTAAAAACACTTTGCAGCTTATAATAGTATTTGAGATAATGATTGTTTTCTAAATAATACATCCAAGTACAAAATTTTGTAAACATAAGAATGTCTGTAACATTTCGAAATACTCACTTTGAAATGTTAAGCAATGAATAAAATTCCCTTACTATGTAAAACATTTATTTTCAGTGTAAATTTGTCTTAAAAAGTACAACTAAATTTATTTTGCGTCGCATAAACAATTTACGTTTTTTTGTTTATAAAACATTTCTATGGAGTCACTTAACAAATCACTACTTGAAGCTAGATGAGCGATACGATATTTCCAGGAATCATGCACAAAATTCAGCTTTATTTTTACAGTTCACAAAGTGCAATATAAATTACGCATAGGAAAATATATTCAGATCTGCTGAACTTTAGCTTAGAATATCAACGCGAAGAAATCCAATACGAAATGTAGAAAAAAATGAACTATGCAGATTTGATTTGCATCAAGTTTGTTAGTATATTCCATAAAATATGGAAATATATCTGTATAAAGCTTTGAATAAATTTTAAAACAGTTTTTGATTTTCTTATGCATGGCAAATACATGTTTGCAGAGGAAAGTGCATTTAAAGTACGAGAGACTTAATTTAACTAAAAATTGTGATGGGAGTTATTTTTCTAGCTTGTGTGCTTTTATAAATGAAAGCATTCACTATTATATATTCATAACGTTTCCTATTAGTTTTCTATTTTTGAATTTTTCTTAACTATTTTTGTTTACAATTGAGTGATTTAAATAATTGCACACTGTTTCAGGCATGTATTATCCAATGCATGGAGAATATAGAATATTTTTATCAATAGCATGTTTAGATTTTTTTATATTTTGATATATTCAGTAAAGCTGTAGTTTGAAAATATAGTAAATAATACATGCTGCTACATTTAGAATATTACATCACACGTAAAATAGCAATTGTTCCGCAAAGTTTCCAAACTTTTACTATTTTATGTTATGCTCTACATTGTATGAATTTTCTCGGTCTCTTCATAGAAGAATGTAAAAAAAAAGATACGCAATAATTTGTTAGTAATCATGTCAAGTAATCTACGTATAATATTCAAAAGAATGAAATGAGTATTACATCTATTAAGAAAGGGTTGTTGAGCCAATGTTGTTCCTAAATCAGGCTAAGTTCGAAGATCAAAAGCAGTGGATTTCTTTCAAAAATTCAAGATACAAATTCCACTCTTAAGTTAATATAAAATGACTATCACTATCAAACTCAGCAGCAAAGTTTTAGGCAGTAAAATACTCTGTCAATCCATGACGACTCCAAATTTTACTCACATCAGCTGAAATCATTTACTGATCATAGGGGTTACATCTCAATATACTATTATAAGACAGTGTTCGAACAAATTTTGCTACTACTTCCATAAAGTTCGATGCAATTCATGTTTCTACAGAGTACACGATAATACCCATGCACGGAAGAACAAATTATACATGGGTGCAAAATTAGAATCTCCGTACACACTCGCAAAGCTTGAAAGACTTTGCTAATATATCTCCAAGCTATTTGGTGGGTTACACCAGCCTAATTTTTGATCACACAATTGATCTCTTTACATATGATAAAACTGCATAATCTATACTTTATCCTGATTAACATAGAATGTATCCCATATTAAAACATACGGAAGCACATCATCTCTAAAAATTTATAATTTACAGAACATTGTCTACATTTATCTAATAAAATAACTCATTTCGACCCAATCACTTATTTTTTTACCAAAGAAACTGTAATACAATAACATAATAAAATTATTATTAAAACAAAAGCTAGCTAATAAAAAGAGCAGCATTAATGTTTTAATAAATATCTCAAAAATACAGTCTTTAACATTAATTACAAAAATGTAAAGTTATAGAAATATTTATTTTAGATAGAAACGCTTTCATTCGTCAAAACTTTTAAATTAATAATCTCATATAGTTTGACTTATTCAAAAACAAATGCATTATGTTTAGTTGTATAACTGTTTAAAATAAATTTCTTGATTATGCAAACAAGCAAAAACCTTTCGAATCAGTCTTATTTACGAGCTTCGGTTAATTATGTAAATAAAGAGCAAACATTTCGAAAGAAAATCTTATTAAAGGCTTGGTTTTCCGATAAATTACAGTATTATCTTTTGTATCAGTACTTATTGGCAATACTTATTGAAATAAACAAGCGCTTGCGGTTTATTTTTAGAAAAATCCCTCCTTCTTTTGTTTTAAATAAAGTAAATAATTCAAAGAGTAAATATTTCGGATTACGGACGAGTTTATTAATTCTTCTTCACGAAAATGCTTAGAAGTTGTTTTTTTTTTCCTTATAAAAAATTTCTTCATGACAAAAGTTTAAATGCAATTAATTAAATCCATTAAATTTTTCAAAAGTTGTCAGCGAATAAGAGCTTAAAAAGAGTAAAAAAAATCCAATGGATAGTTTTTATTCTTTTCAAATAGCACATAAAAAGGAGCAGCAAATAGAAATTCAATAATGGTATTTTAATAGAATATTGTATAAAAATTACGGTCTTTAAATGAGAAATTAATCCCTTTTCGTTGAATTTAACATTTTTATTTAACTGTTCTTATATTGAGTCTCATTGGTGCTGTGAGTACAATAACTTGTTGATTTTTCATTCAAGTAGTTTTAGAAAGTCTACAAACAAAACACAATTTTTTAAAAATGAACATATATATGTGTGTGTGTGTGTGTGACGTCAGATATTCCAGTAAAGTTCCAGAGTTATGGCAGATAAAACTGTTTATTGAACATTACATTTAAGTTACAATATAGAGTGATAAGAGGGGGAGGGGAGACGGTTACGAAAATCTGCGTGGACTAGTTAAACAGTTCTAGTGGCCAGAAGTGTGTCGATTTTCGAGGTGTGGGCGTATTTACGTTCACCACACCACGTGGTTTGCTAAGACATAACTCCGCCTCTCTCTTATCTCTAATCGAACCACACACATTTGCCAACATGACCCACATCCGGGGCTACAAGGGCGTGGGGACACGTGTACACTCTAAAGAACTCAGAATCGACGGCCTGGTATCTGGCAATTAACAAAATAAATAAAACATAGCTCCAGAGCGCGCGTGGCAAATATGACAGGAAAGCAAAACTTACAGTAAAAGTACCCGCTTGAACAATACCCAAACTAGTAAAACCCAAATTACCTTTTTATACATTACATATATATATATATATATATGTGGATAATAATTAGTTCTGCTGTGGCAACACCACTGAACGAACTATGACTTCAACTCCCGCCAGTTGT
>JAWZYV010000580.1:0-19055 GCA_038373885.1 Cheiracanthium punctorium | reverse complement strand
GAAAGCTATTAATTACTCGCTTGCAGTACGTAAAGCAACGTTTCTAATTCATAAGACAAAATTTTAGAAGACAAACGAAGCGTAATCTGTTTTCGTTTTCATTTCATTAACTAAGAATGCAAAAATAAGGAGTCAAGCATAAATGGACACTACTCCGGAAAGTAACCAACCACTTTTTAAAAATAACAATTTTTATTTTAAAATATAACAATGCATAAATCCAGCTGCAGAGTAGAGATGGGCGGTTCGACTCATTTTACTGATTCGAATCTCGACTCACTCACTACTTCGATGATTCGAATCAGTGATTCGAATCTTGAATCAATAAAACAACTAAAGAAATTTTCCCTCTCTCTGCGCCGAAAGCCGTACTATTTAAACACCCTTCACCCATTCATCGGGTTTCTTCTCCGCTGAGTTCTCGGGCAGTTAGCATCTCTCTCTCCTTGCTCCAGTAAAACTAGTGTTTAAACTGCCCGAAATGAAAATACAGGGGAGCTTCGTATGACCCCCTGGGCCTGTAAGATTAAAAGGTTAAGTTTGGTGTCAAAGTATTCGAAATTTTATGTATCGATGGGGGTCCCAGAGGGGGGGTCGAGAATCAATAAAAACGCGCTCCGATGGATAGTTTCAGAGATATACGTTAATTAATTATGGTAATTAGACTAATTAACCATGATTGAGGCTTAAAAGGCCTGAAAACATGTAGAAAATGGCTCTGGGATGGTTTCCAGACTTTGGAGATGCCGTCGGAGGAGGCTAGTGTTTAAAATGCCCAAATTGAAAATATAGGGGAGCTTCGTATGACCCCCTGGGCCTGTAAGATTAGAAGGTTAAGTTTGGTGTCAAAGCATTCGAAATATTAAGTATCGGTGGGGTGTTGAGTCTAGGGGGGGGGTCGAGAATCAATAAAAACGCGCTCCGGTGGATAGGTTCCGAGATATACGTTAATTAATTATGGTAATTAGACTAATAAACCATGGAGCTGTTTTTTCTGCGATGAGAGAAGAAGCTTTCCGAGAGAAAGCAGTAGCAAAAGCATCACAAGCTGGTATTGATCTCAGGATTTTCTTATCGCCGGCCTCAGAGGCGTAGCCAAGGGGGGGGGGGGTTAGGGGGGTCATAACCCCCCCATGAGGAATTTTTTGCCATACAAAATGTATATTCTTCACTACATTATCATACACACGTATACATATATATGAGTTGCAGTAGTCATAACCCCCCCCCATAAAAAAATTCTGGCTACGCCCCTGGCCGGCCTGTATTTTTGCCCTTTATCGAATTCGAGATTTCACTGAAATGAAAATGGGAATATCGGATATTTGATGTTGAAATAAAACCGATATGTCGATTTTTGGCCCAGTCCTACTGAGGGGCTGCTGCCCCCCCCCCAAAAAATGGGACCCTTTACTTAGCTTACAATTGAACTTTATCTTTAAATTTGATACCCAGCCCACCCCGAAATAAAATCCTGGCTACGCCACTGTCAATAACACTAACTACGCCACTGCTTTAGGCCCTATTTTGTATTTCTCTGAATTACGAAAGAAAATAAAATCATTCCCCTTAAACGAAAAACAAGGTAAAAAAAAAAAAAAAAAACGAAATCTGCTGCAATAAAGCGAAATGTTATTTTGCTTACTACAAAGTCCTTTTGTGAGAGCGCTTAATACCGCCCCTGTATCCTTCATTAAAAGTGACAAGCACAATCCTAACTTTATTTCATTCTATTTCGCTTCACATGAAAATCCGCCACCATGTAAACTTAACGTTCCGTTTTTTTTTTTTTTTTTTTTTTTTTTTTTTTGAGGGTGGGGGCAGGGGGACATATATTGAAGTTAAAAGTAGAAAAGGGATGTTTCATTGGATGGTCTGACTGATAAATTTTAAACAAATATTAAATCAGTCAGACAAGTTGGAAGGAGGGATTTTCTTAATTTTTTTTTCGGGGGGAGATTGACCCCTCTTGCCCTTAGGAAGTAACGCCTATGCCCCCGCCAAAAGCAAACGATGTTCGACCCACTCCACACCCACAGACAGATAAAACTTTAAAATCCGACCACCAACCAAGAAATGAAACACCAAAGATTCGAAAAAAAAACTTCAATTAAATGAAACATCCTTTCAACTCTTTTCGACTCCTTTCGACTCTGAGTCGATAGAAGATTCGAAAAAACCCCTCCAATTAAATGAAACATCTTTTCAACTCTTTTCGGCTCCTTTCGACTCTGAGTCGATAGAAGATTCGAAAAACTAACGAATCTCAACGATAGTATACAATCACCGAAACAGAGCGAAACACTGAATCAGTAAAGATTCGTTGCTGCACCAACTCAGTGACCAACTCACCTACACCCACTCATTTACTGTTTCAAATCATCTATCGACTCAGAGTCGTAAAGAGTCGAAAAGAGCCGAAAGGAGTCGTAAAGATTCGAAAAGAGTTGAAAGAGTAAGGGAAAATCCCTGGGAACGGCAAAGGGAAAATAAGTTTTTCTTCCCTTCGCACTTGGAATGTATTTCCCTTGAGGGCTTGAGATTCGAATCAGTGGAGAGTGAGTGTAAAGACTGAGCCACTCAGTACCAAGATTCGAATCACTGATTCGACTCATCGAATCATTGGCCATCTCTACTGCAGAGTAGGTAGTTAGATAAAAAGATATTTTAAATATTCTGTTTTCAAAGAGTACATATCTTCATGATGGCAGCTGTGCAGTTAAACACAAACGAGGCGAACTTTGGAAATATGATGCACATTCCAAACAATACTTAAAATGGTGAAGTATAGTTGGAATATACTTTGCGAAGATTGTAAAATAGCTTTAGGGATTTCAAGATAGATTTCCATTCTAAACATGGGTTGTATTGAACAACGAAGAAAAATACGGCGCAATCATGAATAATGATACACTTTCCAACTTAATGGAATAAGGAAGAAAATAGCGACAACGCATAAATTATGATACGCTTCTAATATATAGCACTGTAGTGCTTATTTAAAATCTGAGAGTATATCATATTTTCTTCCTTTTTCTTTTAATTAGTGGCAAATGGACGCCGGCATTTGACTGCATAAATATTTCTAGATTCTAACTCAATTAGAAAAAAGTAATCGTTTTTGAAGGGAAACGTTGTAGCAGATTTGACCTCTTTATGAAATTCTGGTAGGTAGTACACTTAAACGCTGTCTTTTCTACAGATAGTGCTTACCAATCTATTTACAAGTGTATGCTTCATTAAAAGAAAAATACTTTATTTTACATATTGAATACGTCAAATTCCATTTCAAAAATATCTGGAATGAAAAACATCATTTTTAGGTACACTCTGAATGCTACTTTTTGATCTAACATAGAACTTTTGCATTTTCTGACTTCTTACTACAGAGAGACATATTTTTCCTCCTCATATCTATGGAGATTGACTATTTAAAGATGAACGGATGAAACCCCAATCGGATCAATATAAAATGATAGACTTCCTCTTGAAAAGAAGCTACTCATAAGTCATTAACGAAAATAAAGGATTTACAATCAAACAGAAGCTCAGTTCTTCAATACTACCTCTTACAACTACTTATCTATCTACAGAATATCTTACAACTACTTATCTACTAAGAGGTTTTTTTTTTGTCTAAGTTTAATTTTTAAATTTTATTGTAAAAATATTTTACGTAATTGTATTCTTGACAGCTGAAAAGAATGTTGTCTATCTTCTTACCTCTTAAAGTTGGCGGTACGTGACATTTGACGAATTTGAAGTTGATCAAATTCTTTTCTACTGCACTCAGAGTTTCAATAAACACTACACCTAAAAATAATGAACATTTTGGAGAACTGTTTTTTTAAATAAATCAGAAATTATTAGCAACCAGAAATTAAATTATGACAAATTTCAATAAGAAAAATCTTGTTTACAAAGATTGCCTTCACTCCTTAGAATTGATAAAATCAAGAAACCGTGACCGTCGAATTCGATGGTGGCAGGGTAGGTATGCTTCAAATTACGACCTTTTGGAGGTGAAGCAGTTCTGCAGTGTGGATTGACAAATGCGTTCGTAAAATCTGAAAAATAAAATCTCTTTGCAAAGTAATCTGACCATCATGAGTGCTTTGCTCAAAATGTTCTTACGCATTTTGCCTCTATTAAGTGCAGTTTTAAAGACATTATGGGCGCGTTCGATGATTCGTCGGCTGACACTAGTTCTTGACCTGACCGGTGACACTAGTTCTTGACCAGAGCGTTCGAAAAGACGGAGCTCTAAAAATATCCGCGTTCGAAAACGTTTCGGTCATGTAGCGGTTGTATAGTCAGCGTGACCAGAGAGCAACCAGAATGACCCTGCTAGCGAGGTGGGTTATTCCGGTTATTAGAGAAGTATAGCCAATGTTTACTTATTTTTTTCTTGGCTTGGCATCCAATGTATTGAGGATGACCACAACCGGTTGACGACCGTCACATCACTTAAGCAAAGAATGACCGCAACTGGTAGCACCGGTACATAACCAACCGGTGAATTATCGAACGGGCCCTCTGTACTACTGCCAATTTTTTTAAACAGATTTCTTTAAAAATTGCAGTCATGTTACTGCGTGTACTTACTTGCAGAATTTACAACGGAACAAAAATTTACGGAATACAACAAAATATTTTTTATTAACAGAATATTTTTTAAAGGATTTTAGAGAACACAGGTAGAGATAGTGGTTGTGTTTTCAAATAAGTTGGAATAAAAAATTGCTGCTTATCAAAAATGCTCGATTGTATTTCGTACAGATTGGCAGTTATGCTTATATTATCAGGGGAAAAGAAAAATAGTTAAACTTACAAACTTCATATTTCAATCCTGTGAGGAAAATCAAAACTTATCATATAATTTTCCTCTTTCTCCAGAGTCCAGCCTAGAAAGCTTGAGCCAGAGTCCTAGACTAGAAAGCTTGGTCTCTCATCGTTTGTTAATGTCATTAACCGATCATATTATTTTCAAATTCAGTCTAACAACAGTGGAAAAAATATCATAAACCTTTACTCTGCTTTTATGATACTTTACCGCTTGGACGAAAATCAGTAATTACTAATAGTAAATACCCTGCTGAAATGAATGTAGCCTGTGATTTTTAGAACGGAGGGAAGGTGGAGCATCATTTTACATTTAAATAAAAGTGTTAATAGTGATTATTTTAGCGATTAATTTATGGAAAGCAGCTTAGTTCTGCATTAGCCTTTAAATAATAAAGGAACGATTTGAGAAACGGAACAGAAAATAATGAAACACCTTCACATTGAAGGTGTAAGCACAAAATGTACGTACGTCTGGCTTTATGAAATCGAAACCTTTGTTTAAAAATGGTTGTGAATATGTTCGAGAGATATTTTAGGTCTAAAAATTATCTGAATGAACTTAATAAGATTCATACATCTATCAAGGAGTACGTAGCTATCAACGCAACTGATTTACAGGCAAAATATAATAATTTAATAACTTATAAATCTTTGGAGATCTAACTTGGAAAACCTGAAACCACTTTCTATCCTCCCTTATACAAAGCATGAAACTTAATTCTGTAGCCACAGATGCCATGTGTCTGGCTTTTTTCGGGAGATTAAATGTAAAATAAAACTGTCTAAAAATTGTGGTGGGAAATCTCCCGGAAAAAGCCGAAGACTTCGCAGCTCTGCGTAGCAATTAATTTATTGCTACAGCCTTAGTGCCTAGACCGAGGCTGTAAATTCTTGAATCGTTAACAGGAACTAAAGCATATATGCGCCTCTTGAAAAATACGTGTATTCTATAGGGATTTAAAGCAACAAGAGGAAATTAACCGTTCGTCCTTTAAAAGGCAATTTTTACCTCATTAGTTTAATAGCTATAGCCTCTGAGCATCTTCCGAAATTGTAAGAATGTAACTCTTTAGAGTGCATAAAAAATGGTAAAGTACTCAAATTAGACTACCCATATAAAAATAATTCTGTTTTTTGTTCAGAGAGTGCCACAGATGCTTAACTTCCTAATCTCTCTTAGATCTCTTAGATCTCTAGAAGATTCAAACTGCTCTCACGTGATATATGAGAAGAAAATCAAGAAGAAAGTATTTCATCATTCCCTACTCATTAGAAAAATTACCGTGAAAGCTATTTATTACTCGCTTACAGTATGTAATGCAGAGTTTCAAATTCATAAGAAAAAATTTTAGAAGACAGATGAAGCTGAATTTTATTTTCGTTTTCATTTCATTAAGAATACAAAAATAATCAAGCATAAATGCGAACTACTGCGGAAAATAAGCTACCACATTTTTCAAATAAAATTTTTTAAATTTTAAATAAACAAAGTACTTTGATCGTCCGTGTAAGTAGCTATTTAAAAAAAATTTAAAGCATCTACTGTTTTCAAAAAGTACCTTATTGTGTACTTGAAGATGGCAGCTGTGCAGTTAAGCGGGCATTTTCACCACGGATCAACATTTAGTATATTTTCTTTTTATTAATGGACTATATAGTAATACTTTTGCCAACTATTGCTTCTCTTTCATTTTCTTCTTTCTAAGATTAGTGGCCAAACGTGTGCGCTGGCAGTTATACGTTAATGCTGTATACTCATCTTCTACAGGAATTTTACAAGTTACAGGAATGAGTTAATTTTCAAATGCGTTTGACTGCAAGGAAATTTTCAGGCAGTCGTTCATTTACAAAATTTTAAGGTTTTGTTTTAGTATTTTTGAGCTCTGTGTGAATTTCTGGTAACAAATAAACTTAAAGGTGACCTTTACCATAGGTGCGAACTACTACGGAACTAACCACATTTTATAAACAGTATATCTTTTAGTATTATTATTATTAGGTTGTAGCGAAAGTTTTCCGCCACTGCAAGTATTGTCTGCACAAACAGTTCACGTTGGTGTCTTTGCTAATATTTTGTTAAACGAGTTTTGTTATTTGAAAAAAAAAAGACTTGTTTTAGAGCACTGTGTTGTGAAATCTGTAAAACAATATCGTTATGATTAAGTAAAAGATGTCTGAAATGGAACTATCACACTACCAGATTGAACTATCATTTACTCTCAGTTCTGTTGCAAAAAGTCAGCTACAGAATGATACTGAATCATGTGTACAGCTTAAGGTACAACTGTTGTATCATACGACACTGTGAAGATTTGGTACCAAAAGTTCAAAAACGAGGACTAGGACATTTAAGAAGCAGGGCGTTCTGGCCAGCTTACTGATGCTGATGATGCCCGCCAACGAGAATTTGTGGAAGGAAAATGTTCATCCACTCGAGAGCTAGTTAAAAGAGTTTGACTTTAGTGCCATGTCCATTAGTCGCGCGAAGCATCGCATATGCTTGATATATAAGGTCAATCGCTCGGTACCTCATGAGCTGACCCATGCAAATCTGGCGGAAAACTTTCGTTACAACCCGATATTATTATTTTGAGTACTAAACAACCTTTAAAGCTATTTCAACATTTTGCTATATTTTAAGCCACAAATTATTGTTTAAAAAAGTGGTTGATTATATTCCGTAGTAGTTGGCACCTATGCCTTTACTAAAGCTAGTGCTTAACAACTCGGTTTACAATTACAGGCTTCATTAAAAGAAAAGCACTTCTTTTAACATATTGAAGATGTCAAATTTCATTTTAAAACTACTGAAATGAAAAACACTATTCTGTGATCTAAGATACAGTTTTTTATATTTTCGGACTTCTTACTACACAGATTTTTTCCTCCGCATAATTATGGAGATCGACCATTTATGAGTAAAGATGAACGGATCAAACCCAAATCCGAGCAATGTCAAATGCTAGACTTCCTTTTGAAAAAAAATTACACATAAGTCATTAATAAATATAAATTTAACGGAAGGCTCAGTTATCTGAGCTTAATTTTAAAATCTTTATTATAAAATTATTTTAGATAATTACGTTCTTAAATGTTCAAAAGTTGTAAGAATATTTTCTATCTTCTTACTCTTTAAAATTAGTGGTACGTGACATTTCACTAATTTGAAGTTGCTCAACTATTTTTGTACTGCTGTTAGAGAACACTGTGTATCAAAATGATGAATATTTTAGAAAATTGGTTTTCTGATAAATCGGAACTTATTAACAACCTGAAATTAAATAATGACACATTTGACACTTAAAAACTTTTGTGATTGAGTCAGAGCAGGTGAACTCGAAATTGCGAACTCCTAAAAGGTATGGATGTCCTCCAGAATGTGGATTAACAAATGCATTCACAGGAAATTAAATAATAAAATGGCTTTGTTATGTACTCTAACCGTGTAGAGTACTTTTCTCAACATTTTTTACTTAAATGCTTGTCTCGTCTTGCAAAAAGCTGTAAATTTCTATCTCGTCTCGCATCCATACCTATTCAAATTAGTCAATAAAAGTTCAAAAAGACTGAAAAAATGTCAAAATTGCTCGTACATTTTGAGTTAGTTATTCCCATTCTTAAATTTGCTGTTTTACCCTGCAAAACACTATTTAATCGACATTTTTTGAGAGGAAAAAAAACTTTTTTGGAAATTCCAAGAGTGCATCTCACGTACAGTCTATACACCAAATTTGGTTGCAATCCGTTCACCCGTTCTACCTGTACAGCCCTGCTTATAAGGGTAGTTTAATTATGACCACCCTCAACGTAGTGGCTTGCATGCCACTGCGTTTCTGCATTAGTATCGCTAAAAGTTTTGCGATACTAATAAAAATAGGTAATAAATAATGCAGTGCAGTCTAATTTAAAAAATTGAATTTAATACTTTAATAATAATTTGATAATTTAAATTAAATCCTATTTGCTAATATTAGCCTAAACACACCTTTACAGCCTGAATCGCCAATAAGGAAGAGCTGAAAAATCCTCTTATTGCTCAGATTTCTCTTCTAGGAAAAAAAAATACTTACAAGAAAGTACGACTTTTGAGTAAAAATGCAAACACTATATAAAATCACAATAAATTAATTACACCTAATATTTTTTATTTATTACATATACACAGAATAAACAGAGAAATTATGTTTCAGCAAGAAGGTTTGAATAAGCATTAATAGACTAAAATAATAAATAGTTAAAAACTAGCTGTGTACCCGTCCTTGATACGGGAGGAAGCAGATGTTTTTCTAACATACATGATTAAAATTTACTCAATCAGAGCAAAACTATCGAATTGTTTCACTCATAACCTGGCATTACGATAGTCAAATAAAAAAAAAACTTTGTGGAAATTTGTAATAGTTTGTTTCTCTAACGTTTAGAGTTTTACGCGCAATTGACGAAATTATTTAAGTATTAGCT
This sequence comes from Cheiracanthium punctorium, assembly GCA_038373885.1. Classification (NCBI taxonomy): domain Eukaryota; kingdom Metazoa; phylum Arthropoda; class Arachnida; order Araneae; family Cheiracanthiidae; genus Cheiracanthium; species Cheiracanthium punctorium. Next base: position 9,749 of record JAWZYV010000580.1, on the reverse strand, counting down.
TGTCGACCATTTCCCTGTATTTTTTACCCAAAACTCTGTGATTAAGTGTTAATAATGAACGAAAACAATTTCATTGATTTCCAGATTACACCCAACTAAAGGAAAATAAAACAAATTTTCAGCATTTGATATCCTGCAGACGACATTTTGGGTGTTTTCTATTGAGCTTCTGAGGGAATAAGTATTTTTGAAGGGGTTTTTTTTTTCACCGAAAAGAACTTTTATTTAAAATTTAAAAGTAAATTATTTTTAATCTTCGGCTAATATTGACCGATGAGCATCAGCTATGAAACTATAGCTCATGAAACGGTTCCAATTTTTCCGATAATAACCTACCCTCAATCGCTTCCCCTGAAAGGGATCTTCCAAATTATCCAGAGGAACATATAAGCACATATGTTCCTCTGGATAATTTGGAATGACCAACATTTCTTTAATGGGCATTGTAGAAGTGTTACCACACATGTGAAGGAAATAAATTGCAAAATAGAACAGAAACAAAAATCGTATTCCTTTTGAAGCATTAAATTAATGTTCTATTTATCCTATTTTTATGAGTGTAAGAACTCCAAGAGTGTGCATTCTCAGCCAATGGAAATTCGTAATCCAATAAGAATCCATAAACATGAGAGAAGGAAATAATTTCACACTATATTTTGTTTTGTATCGGAGTTTGTTACTCCTTACTTAGTCGCAATATCAACATATTTCCGAATACACTCCGATTCCAACCATCCTGTACCCGCGAAAAATGGGATTAAATCTTGTTCGTTTCCACGAGATTTTTAAAGCTAACTTAAATCATAAAGTTACGAAATTATTTTTCGCGTGATGTACTTTTTACCTGAGAGATGATTTAGTTAAACTGGCTTTGAAAGCGAATCACTAACATTTTATGACAATTGCATAGTTTTTACGTCAAAGTCTTTTAACGACATAATTGGGTTTTTATGTTTAAATGTATTTTTACACTCCTGACATCAAAATGATGTCAATTTCACTTGCAATATCTAACTTGAATTTTTCACAGGAAAAAAAATAATAATTTCACGTTGTTCACTGATCTACTTTTATTGGATATTGCGGAAACTTATTATTTCGTTCGAAGAGCAAATTTTATGCCGAAGACTCTTAATCTAAACGAATTTCTAATGCGTTTTTAAATTCGTGACATTAAAATGACGTCAGTTTCACTCGCTAAATCCAACATAAATTATTGAAAGTAAAGAAGAAAAGTAGTTAATTTCATATTTTTCACTGATCTGCTTTTATCGGATATAAACACCCTCATATGTAGATGGTAAGTCACGTGACTCTTTAAATTACAAAGATTTTATAATCTGATCCCGTGAAGTGAAACGGCTTATTAATATTAAACAAATTCGTGCAGTTTAATCTGAAAACACACGTGCATATTATTGTCGTACCATGATGTTAAATATATATAAAACTCGGCTGTTCGAGCCTCGTCAAGGGGAGAGCCCCCTAATTCTTTAGTTTCATTATTGCCATATTAAAATTCTATCAATTGTCTATGTCATTTTATCTGTCATCTTTCGTGTATTTCGACTGGTAACCCTGTGTTGAAATTTTTATGATTGTAACCTATTTATAGAAAAACACTTGTGATGTATATTCTACAGCTTATAAAATATTGTAACAATAGATTAAAGCTGTTGAGAACTAATAGCAATTAAATATATGTAAAAAATACATGTGATGGATATTCTACAGCTTACGAAATATTGTAAGATTAGATTAAATCTGTTGTGAACTAATAGTATTTAAATATATGTAAAATTAGGTCGCTTTTTTGGGACACATTTTTCGGACAATTTTCAGTAAAGGGGGGTGAGAGATAAAATGACATAGTCATTAAATATATAAACGTTCCGCGAAAAAGTATCTAATTGATAATGAAAACCGCATCAAAATCCGTTTTGTGGTTTAGGAGGAGTTAGCGGATACCCCAGACAGACGCAGAAAGCGACTTTGTTTTATGCTACGTATCGACAGATTTATAAAATATCTTAGTGTACTAAACAGTCTTATCAGGTTACGGTGCCATAGCGTTTTCATCACTCTGCAACGCTTTATAATTAAAACATTTCTAAAAAGAGAAATAGACCTAAAGTTTTGTCTGTCACAAAGTATTTGAATTATAGAAAAATGTGTAATATTCAAAATTCATACCTACTTCAAACTACCGTAAGGTGCAGCTAATTACGAACTAAGTACAAAAATACGTGACTGTCCCGGAAAATTAGGCAACCCACTGTACATCAAGCTTCAGGGAATCTGAAACAGATGAATGACCTGTACTGAGCTTAAGTAATGGCATTTCGTCCATTTTGTACACCTAAGCCTCTATCTTTTCGTCATAGTACAATGGTTGAAATTTACTACCGAAGGAATTACTAATCTATTGCTAGAGCTTTGGTGCTAATCTCAGACCGAGGCTATAAATTTTTGAATTGTTAAGGCGAACCAAAGCTCATCGATACGCCTCTTTTAAAACACGTATATTCCGGAGGGATTTAAGGCAACAAAACGGAAGCACTTAAAAGGTTTCCACTTTGAAAGGTAATCTTTGCGATTTATTAGTTACACATTCTAACATTCTTGTAAAAAGATGAGGGTATCCCATTTTTCAGTGTATAAGAAGGGGAGAACTACTGAAATCTTGACGAGATTTTTGGTTCTGATTGTCTCAGAATTAAAAATAAATCAGTTTTCTGTCTGTATTAATTATTTCTCCATAAAATGAAACATTCTGAGGAGGATATGGGAATCTGTGCACTTAATCTGTTCCTTAAATATAAAATTTTCGATACAATTCAAAACTTTTCATCGACATTATCGAATACCTGAGATGCATATTGCCCTAGATCAGCGGTTCTCAATTGGTGAGGTACGCCCCTCTAGGGCAATGCATAAGGTATACGTCCCGTTTATAGGTGGCTTGTCCCGTTGTCCCCAAGCACAGCTTTGGGACACCGTAATGTCCCGTTTTTAGAAAATGTCAACTGCAATATTCTGCTTTTAGAAACAGAGCAACCCACGGTAACGATTCCAATAAAGGCAGCTAAAAATCTAAAATCACCCAAAGGCATTGCCGGAAAAAAAAGCAACTGATGTGACATGTTTTAAATATTCATCTATTCTTATTTTTACGCCAAAACATATCTGTTTTGCTAAAATTTAAGCTCTACCGATATCATTTTGTAGAAAAGGCGACTAAAACCAAAGACATCGTGTAAGTATATAAAATTTGTTAATTGTTTATTAAACATTTCCAGATTATGATTTAAAATTGCAGTCACTTAAATCCCTATTGCCATTCCCGAGAACTTATTTAAGTGAAGTGAGATTTTCTGGAGTAACAGCAACTAAAACGAAACAACACACTTCAGGTGTCACTGTCTCTTCTTACTCCCAGATGGAATCTTGAGCTTGTTGCAAAGAAACAAGCTCAAGATTCTCGTTGATTTAGTGTTTTAGTTAGTTAAAATTTTAAGTCACTTTATAGACGTTCTTTTGTGTTGCTGTATTTTATTTTTAAATCACGTTTAAATACAATTAAATTAAAAATATTAAATCAAAACAATCTAAAATATAAGCAATCAACATTCCTCCTCCGCATCTATCCTCTTTCTCTGGGGGTCGCGGTAAAATTATCAAACGTTGGCCAGTCCGCGGCAGTAAAAGTTGGGAAGCACTGGTCTAATTTGTTCGGATCAGTCAGTATAGGTATCGTTCAAAGTATAAGCTGTATGAATTGAGCACTAGGGTGTCAAAAAAAAATGAAAGGCGTTATTTTTTTTCGCATACCCTCTTATTTTTTTCCTTTTATGTCAAAACAATTGTAAACAAAGTTTCGTGTAATTTGAACAAAGGCAACCCGTGCATCTGAACTCGTTAGTCAGTACATGGTATACTTAAACAAGCGAACGCTGAAGACGCGTGTCTGTAGCGGAGCGCCCCCCCCCCCCACCTACAAATGGTTAAAATAAAACAAAACGGAAAAAGACTGGTTTTGGAATGCTTCGATACTGACAACGGGCTATTCGTGAAACGTATCAGTATTACACAGGACAGCGTACGTCTACGTATCAAGGTGCTTATTCTAATCTGTTTTGTTAAAAACAGTTTGTATAGTTTTTTATCAGCGAACAGAGCATGGCAGTGAAATTACGTAGTTCTAAAAAAAAAGGATAATTTTAAACATAAAGCATCAAATAAAGAGTTCAAAACTTCCGTCGAATGGGCAAGTTCTCTCGGTTTTGTTTTACAATATTCGAGAAGTTAATTTAACTTTCAATAAGAGTGCAAATCTCGCTATTTGCGTATGTATTATCTTTTGTGAAAAGGCACGCATACCTACAAAATCGTTGCCGAATTGAGTAAGGAAGCTTGTAAATATGTAATGAAGTTTGGAGAGACTTACAAATAAATTCAAAGAAATGACGAGACGTAGTCAAGCGGCAACAACAAGAATTTTTAAGTAATTTAGACAATTTGTTCGATATTGCACATGCTGATGAACTTAAATTAATGAAAATAGGGGAAGATAGGATGCTCTTGCAGCGCCAAAGAGAGCGGGGCCGGCCCGGTCATTTAGGAGGAGTGGATAAAAAACTGGCCAAAAAATGAGGTAAGGGTACGACTTCAAACTGTCAAAGAAGACAATTGACGAATCAAATATCTTTCTGCTTCAACATCCTCGGCATCATATGAATCATTGCAAGACGATTACTCTTCGAATTCTAGGTAAAATATGGATGAGAAGATTTCCCAACACCAGGCGAAAACTCAGAGCCTGGGACAAGTAAATCTGTAATGAGGAAAGATTTCATTACTCCAAAGCTAGTTACGGCATTAGACAGGTATCACTTAAGTATACGAGATCCTGTGTTTATTCTTGAAGCTACTATTGATGCACTTGGACTTAACATTGACGAATTTCCGATAAGTAAGTCTTCAATTCTAAGAATCGGAACAGAAAAACGGAAGGAACGGGCGGAAAACATAAATATTGATTTAAAAAATGAGGTACCGGATGTAATGACCTTAGATTGGGTCGGCAAACTCTTACCTGCTTTGAGTGTTTTAAAATTTAAAGAATTCTTGCTCATAGTTATTTCAAATAGATTCAAAAAACACTCATTGCTGTGCCAAAACTGGAAAATTATACAGACAAAGGACAGACGCAGGCTATTTGGCAGGCGGTCTTAGATTGGAATCTCGAAGAAAAAGTCCAAATTCTCTGTTGTGATACTACAGCTTCGAATACAGGTCATTTTAATGGCGCTTTCGCGCTTCTAGAGCAAAAATTTGATGGGGAAATGCTTTTCTTCGCTTGCCATCATCATGTATACGAACTGAGGCTGTATTCGAAGTGAAAATTAAACAAATGACAACAAGCCCTGATATCCCTTTTCTGTAAAAAGCTCAAAGAGAATTGGAAGAGCATCGATACCACTAAAATGCAATGCTATACAGTGGAATCGTTCCTAACTGCATCCCAACTTGAAAATTTGCTTGTCTTACCGGGCTGAACTTAAAGCTGATATGGCTAGAGAAGACTATCCAGACTTGATTGAACTTTCTATCGTATTTTTAGCTAGAGATGCAGGGGAAAAAAAGACCTCCGGGTGCCATGCACCAAGCTAGATGGATGGCCCGAGCGATTTACTCCCTAAAATTAACGTTATTTTGTTCTCAGGATAGGAACACAAAGGATAGGGATGCATTGTTAGACGTCTGCTTGTTTATCGTGACAATGTACGTTAAACCATGGCTTCAATGCATTTTGGCATTTAAAGCACCCTACAAAGGTTTGTGCTTTTTGAAATCTTTGAAAGCTTACGAAAATGAGGATGAAAATATCTCGAAAGCTGTTTTCCAGAAATTTCTCCAGGATTTATGGTATTTGACTGATGAAATAGCAATATTAGCACTTTTTGATGATGATATGGACGAAGATGCAAAATTTAAAATGGTGGCAAATTTACATAGAGAAAATTTCTCGACCGATGAGAAGAAATACATTCCATCGAAGGACGAACTTCTTGGTCCATTGTATGGTGACTCTCATATATTGATTGTGTAGTTTTTTTATTTAGTTATTTATATATATCACGCAATTGATACCTGTTATTTTAATTCATTTTTTACAGAAAAAAGCATCGATGATTTTATATCGGTCAGAAGTCATTCATTATTTCCTAGACTCAAAATTGATGACAGTTTTCTCAATGAGAGTCCCTCTTCATGGAATAATAACGCTGCGTTTCTAGATGCTAAAAAAACAATATCAGGGGCTTAGAGCAGTGAACGATACAGCTGAAAAACGTTTTCAATCTTTGTATTGCTACATTCTTCATGGTATGAAAATCAACCTGAAAAGACGTCATTGTGTTATGGAATGTAGGAAGAGAACATTTGTCTTATGAAAGGGCATTTTTGACTTCTGATTAAAAAAAACAATTAAAAATTAAGAACCCTCGTAAAGTCGACCTCGTATAAGTCGATAAGTATCTTTGAAAGCTTACGAAAATGTGGATGAAAATATCTCGAAAGCTGTTTTCCAGAAAATTCTCCAGGATTTATGGTATTTGACTGATGAAATAGCAATATTAGCACTTTTTGATGATGATATGGACGAAGAAACAAAATTTAAAATGGTGGCAAATTTACATAGAGAAAATTTCTCGACCCATGAGAAGAAATACATTCTATCGAAGAACGAACTTCGTGGTCCATTGTATGGTGACTCTCATATATTGATTGTGTAGTTTTTTATTTAGTTATTTATATATATCACGCAATTGATACCTGTTATTTTAATTTATTTTTTACAGAAAAAATCATCGATGATTTTATATCGGTCAGAAGTCATTCATTATTTCCTAGACTCAAAATTGATGACAGTTTTCTCAATGAGAGTCCCTCTTCATGGAATAATAACGCTGCGTTTCTAGATGCTAAAAAACAATATCAGGGGCTTAGAGCAGTGAACGACACAGCTGAAACAGCGGTAAAAATTATGTGGGACTTTCATGGTTTAATAACGGCTGAGGAGGAACAAAGATAATTTTTGCTACGTTGTGTACAAGAGAACAGACGAAAATCTATCCTGATTGTAAAAAACAAATGTTGAAACAAAAGTATGTATGATGTTTCTTTTACTATAATATGCTTCTTTTGCTATAATATAAATACTTGGTTTGACTAAAATGGTGTCTTACGTACCAGAGAAACATACATTTCACAATCTTTCCATAGTATTCCCCATACAAGACTTTACGTTTAACTTTGACCTAAAGTCGGCAGGGGTTACCATTATCGTATTGCAATAATACTTTGTATTTATGTTACTGAGATGACATAGAAAAAAATAGAGAGTATGCGTATTCGATTTCGAAAGAAAAAATTCCTTACATCTTGGGACACCCTATTGAGCACCAAGTTCTGAGGTTGCTGATCAATATTTTTCGAAGTGAGTGATAATGCGTCTTTCTTGGAGCTTGGAGCTGGAGGCTTTAGGGTGAACAGTGCAAAGCTCCGAGTAAATTCTGTGGCTCTAAGGCAATCTAATGTGACGATGAAAAATAAATTCTATTCATGTAATTTCGTCTAAATCAATCGCCTGGACAGAGAAACCATACAGTACTTACAGGGGCGTAGCCAGAAATTTTTCATGGGGGGGTTACGACTACTACAACTCATATATATGTATACGTGTGTGTGATAATTTAGTGAAGAATATACATTTTGCATAGCAAAAAAATTCTCATGGGGGGGTTATATCCCCCTAACCCCCCTTGGCTACGCCCCTGAGTACTCAGTATTAAAACTAAAATTTACAGCATTTAAAATTAGAATTCAATGCAGTCACACCTTGTAAACCACAAACTACCGTTTACTGGATAAACGGAAATCCTTTTACTCCACTGTTTCAGGGTTGGATTTCCAGAGTTAGTAAAGGACCCAAAGTTGCTGCATTCAGATTGATCGGATACGGAAAACAGAACTGACGTTTTCTGTTAACCGCTCTGCCAGTCTCTTTTCCATCAACTTTCTGATATACAGTATGATTAGGATTAAACTTCCTCTGTTAACAATATCCTGCAACTGAAAGGAGTGAGTATTAATACATGTAGTGTACACGAGATGTTTTCAAGGTTAAAAATTTAGTACAAGAAATGTTCTCTAGATGGCGCCTTGCATAAAAAATACAGCAAATTTATTAATGGAAATTAGTAATTCAGAGCTGCCAAGTCTCCGGCTTTTTCCGGAAGATTTCCCACCACGATTTTGACAGTTTTTTATAAAAAGTATTTGGACTTGGATTAAACATAAATTTGTAAGTAAAAATTAGTGGTGGGAAATCTCCCGAAAAAAGCCGGACAGCATCTCTGCTGATTCGCAATTTATGACAACTTCAAGATTCATTCAACAGCTTTCGAATATTTATTAATTATTTTTCATCATTTCTGGATCTGAATTCATCAGTTTCTCCTGCAAAGTGCAAATAGTGGACGTTCTTTTCAGAGCCTGATTATGACCAACAGGGGCCCCGGCCATTATGAAAAATAAAACAAATTTCATAGATTGGGGTCCCCCAAGGGACCCCAATCTATGAAATTTGTTTTATTTTTCATAAAATTTTGATATAAAAAAGAATATTTCAGAACAACATTTGATATTGGGGACCCCTTTCGAGGTGGGGGCCCTGGGCAAAGTCCTGATTTGTCCAAGCGATAATAAGGCTCTGGTTATTTATTTAAACGTTCCGTGAGTATTTGAGCACATCTCATGCAGAGAGCAACGTCTATAAAATGCACTTATTCGCTCCTTTAAAATCAACTGGTAAGAGAAAAAAAGACACGCAATTTACCTTATCGTATCATAAACTAAAATGTGTTACCGCTTTCTTCTTCAGGGTAAGCGCTAAATACCAAAGAAGTGACATTTGTAAGTCACTCAAAAGAATTTTGAAAAATTTTCTGTGAACTGTGTTATTAAATTATTTGCATAAAAGCTGTAACTGGTAGAAATAAAACCGATTCCAGATTTGAAAGCAGCAATAGTGGTGTAAAAATATCTAAAACTCGTTAAAAGATATCATTCAACAAGAAACAAAACGGAAAAATTTGGTCTAATTTGAAATTAACACTTTAGAAAACTTACTTCTGTAAAATCAGTCAAAAATATTCCCAACACCAGAAATTCAAAAGTGATTTCCTTTTAACTAACACAAAGTTTCATGAAACCGTAGTGAAGTATATATGACCAAACAATCAAGAATGGTTGACTGTTAAATCTGTTCGGTCAAGTCTGGTTACGCTCAGAGAAAAAACCATGCCAGGTGAGCGACAGGTTCTCTGAATTCATACAAATTCATAGGTAAAAGATACATCAAATGTATGTTCATTTAGAAAAATATATAATACAGAAAAGTTTTTTTAAATCAAGCTTTTTATTCAAAAATCAACTAAAAGGTGTAAAATTTTGAAAAGAATTTCAGGATCACTTTTGCTTCAACACACAAATGCATAACAGCTTATCAATCATCGACGGAAATTAGAAAATTAATTAAATAAAATTTTTACTCCAAACACATGCAAAACGAGAGCATGTTGAAAATTTCATATTTTTCCAAACCTGACCAGGAGTATTGGTCACTGGCCATCATAATATGGAGGCACCTATATAGGCGAGGGACGGACGAACTGACATGCAAG
>JAWZYV010000579.1:0-19476 GCA_038373885.1 Cheiracanthium punctorium | reverse complement strand
TGGAGATCCTTTTTTGACGCAGCTGGCTGTGGTCGCGCACAGCCAGCTGCGTCAAAAAAAGATCTCTAGATCTGTGGCACGGGATGAACGTTTCGATTGTCCGCCATCTTGCTGGTAGTTAAGTCGAGGGATGGCAACGGCTGCCCTTTTTTCAGCATTGGGCAATCTATCGAGCTGTTCTCTCATTCTTCCATTTTCCAGGAGATGTGAGTGCTGTTAAAAATAACCATGACAATTTTTTGACGGGAAATGTCGTGCTGAAAAGTAAAGGATTCTCGTGAAGCTATGTCACCCGCAACTATTTTTATAGAAATGAAATCTATTTTTCGTGACTGGCAACAGTCAAAACGTCAGAGTTTGGTGTTCCCAGAGCGGGATCACTGCGCGTTAAAGGGTTAACCCTTTGTAGCGCATCTATTTCCCAATGCTGAAAAAAGGACATCCGTTGCCATCGCTCAAGTTAACTACCAGCAGTATGGTGGTCAATCGAATCGTTCATCGCCTGTCACAGAGCTAGAGACCATTTTTTGACCGTATGTCAAAAAATGGTCTCTAGATATGTGGTAGAACGATTCGATCGACCGCCATATTGCGACGCACAGCCGGCTGAGTCAAGAAATGGTCTCTAGATCTGTAGCACGCGATGAACGATTCAATCGACTGCCATATTGCTGGTAGTTAAATCGACCGATGGCAAATGACTGTTCTTTTTTCAGCATTGGGCAGCCTACCCAGTTGTTCTTCTGTATCCATGCATTTCCAATGTATTCTCCAGTCTTCATCAAATGCCGGTGCTGTGAAAAATAATCCTGACAATTTTACAAATAATCGACTATTTTTACAGGAAATGATGCGCTAAAAAGTAAAGGATTCTCGTGTAACCGTGTCACCCTCAAGTATTTTACAGAAATCAACTTTGTTCGTCGTGAATGACGACACTCAAAATGTCAGAGTTTTGCGTCCTCACTCTGAGGACATTGCGCATCAAAGGGTTAAATAAATGTGATTCAACTCAATCGGATGTAGCGCTCAGATGGTAATGCACTTGGAATTTGAGCATATGCGTATAGCTCGAAATGTATAGGAATACTTTTTTATAGCACCGTGAAAGTCCCACTAACACCAAAATCTAAGACAGCGACTTATAATACGCGTACCTAATTTGAGCTCAGCCGAATGCACCTTTTCAAGAATGTGCGTCTATAGGCTGTAATGTATTAGAATTCTTAGCCTTGCACAAAAACTATAAGCCCTACACAAACCTAAATCTATACAGGTTGCGTGACGGTAACTTATAATATGCATTCTCAGTTCGAACTTATTTGAATGCACCATTTAGGTACTACCACAGTTTAAATGATTTTCGCCCGTAGACCGTATTGCATATGTACTAAAATCTATGCAGGTCACGTGACCGCGACCTAATCGAATTCACCATTTTAGACACGAGTTCTCTTTTAATGATGTGCGAATACAAGCCGTAATGTATAAGAATTATTTTCCGTTACCCGGTACAAAAACTGTAAGCCCTATTCACACCAATATCTATGTAGGTCATGTGACCGTGACCACATGATATACATATCCAATTTGAACTCAATCGAATGCACCGTTTAGTGTAGACGCAAACGCATTTTCAAAAATTTCCGTCCATAAACCATAATATAAAAGAATTCTTTTTTGCAGCCCTATAAAAAAAAAAAAAATACTTCCTGCACACACCAAAATAAACATTGGTCGTGCGAGTGTGGTCTATAATATAAGCAAATTTGAGCTCAATCGAATGCACCGTCTAGGAGCTATATCGTATTCACTCACATACGCATCACCGTAAAAACAGCATTAAGGAATTCAGAAGACCACAGAACGTGTACAGTACATACATCAAAATCTCAAAGTAGAATTTGTTCATGATTACAATACTTTCCTATGGTACATGTTCAGAAAGTAAAAAGAGAGTACTTGGGGGGGATGATCCCACATTAATTTGGTCAAGTTTTGATGATATTATCGTGAAGAAAATCGGGTGGAGAGAGTATGCGAAAAGTTGCCAAGGTTGGCTACTTTGTGGGATTTATCGCCGAATTTGGCACCCAAAATTAAGTTTCTAACACTGAATTTAACTTGGCGATATCGTCTACATTTGGCAAAAAATTGCCAAACCCCTCTAGTTTATAATGACAATAATTTTTCATTAGAATAAAGTAATCTGAAGTTTTTTTAGATTTGTTTTTTAAATATTCATCCTTGTTTTTGCAATATGTTGTTCAAAATAAACAGATATGCAAAGCTGTGTGCTCAGGCGTCTACCAGAGACAGAGTAATGCAATTTTGTGGTAGGGATTGGCTTGTTGAAATTCATGTTCATTTTATGGAAGTAAAAATAGGATGTCTTATATTTTTTATGCAATTCCTGTTTTCTCGAAGGGAGGCAGTTGTCCCCCCTCGCCCGCACCCCCTTTAATCTGTCAGTGACTTCTACTGGTGCTGATGAGATTGAAATTTTTTCGGTCGAAACACGTGCACGGTTTGATAAGTAAGCTTTTATGTCAGTTATTTTACAGGATTTTATTATTTTATCTTTTAAAGATCGTTTGAATATTTTTTATTTCTTTTTTGTTATTCAGAGCGGGATTTTTTTTTTTTTTTTTCCTCACAGCGGCCGGGGGGTCGGGGAGGTGAAAGTAAGAAATTATATGCACTTTGCAACACATTCAGAGATTGCGTCAGCATGAGGGAAAAAAGTAGTTAGGAGATTCCATCCAACACTGAACATAGCTAGGTCAATTCTCTCTCGGTTGTTTGAAAATAGTCGGTGGTTAGCTCTCCAATGGCCCGACCCAGTTGTTTGATTATTGACTGTGCTAACAACTTTAGTTGTAAGGAGTGGCACAGTTAACAGCTTGGCTTTCTAACCGATTTGCAGAAAATTCCACCCATAGGTTGACATATTCGCTCCCATCACTGAAAAAAAATAATGGCGGCGAAGACTCCCTTTCAGCGACCAGTGCTGCTTCTTGGGGCATTGGCGTAACAGAGGGGGGGGTGCTAGTGTGGGCTAAACTAATTTTAACTTTAACTTTTCTATTTTTTCAAATCAGTTTTCTATCTACTTCGCAAATCTGGCAGCAGAGTACAATTTTTCCCAAGGGGAGGATCCAAAGGCGTTTTGGGGGATTTTTCTGTGAGGGGGGCTTTACCCCTCAGATGCACCCGCTTGGGTACGGGCTTGCTACTGCGGTGCGGGACGTATAATAAACTAATTCTAATTAATAATAATGTACTAATTCGGACTTACATATACAACATAATACAACATAACCATTTAGAGCTACTGCATAACCAGATACTGCTTGTGTCCTTCATCCATGTTATCTGAGGATAGCTCATAATCTGTATCGTTTGGATTCTTATTTGAAAGGCAATAGGAATTGTCACAATCTTCAGGATCTGAAGAAGATGGAGTACGATTTAAAAACAATTCCTTGTTAACTTTATATGTGCTGTCTGTTTAAATATTTAATAGTTATATCTTTATTTTAAACGAATGCATTTATGCGGGAGTAACGGGGTACAATACAGCATGTTTCATTTTATCTCGTCTACATGTGTTTCATTGGACCCCGCATTGAGGCTACAACATAAATATTTACTGATTCCTAACTTATTACTTATTTATTACTTTCTGAGCATGTACCATGTAAGGAAAGTATTGTAATCATGAAAAAATTCGACTTTGAGATTTAGGTGAATTGACACTTTTTGAGGTCTGATTTCATTTATGCTATTTTTATGAGATGTATGGATGTATGTGTGTGTATGTGAGTGAACGATTCATTATACAACTGGTCGACTAAAATGGGGGAGTTAAAAGCAATTAGGGTGGACTATCCGCACGGGCGCCGACTTCTAAAAATTATTGGGGGGGCTCGTATCCTTACGGAGGTGGACGGGGGGACACAAAATCCTTCTCTCCGTCAGTATAATTAAGGGGTTCAGAAATTTTAGAATTGAGATTTCAAAATGTGCTTTTTTAACATAACACTTTCATGAAAATAAAAGGAATTCCATTTAATAAATTTTTCAAAAAATTTTTGAACTCATTTTTAAAATTAAGTATTTGAACTCAAGATCTCGAATCAGTCTTCAGTACACATATGGAGAAAGCAAATCTCCCTTCTGAAAGAACAACTGAATTTTAATTTAGTTAATAACAGCAAAACAAGTAAAATCTTTTTCGAAATGTATTTAATGATAATTTCATAGGAAAGAAAATGCATGCAGTCAAATGTGGAAAACTGTTCTGCAAAACATTACTCCAGCTAGTATTTCAAAATACCCTAGAAGTACAAACGAGACGAAATACTAAAATCTGGATTATTTTATTTACTTGCAAACATTCATCAGAGATAATTTTTACTAATATAAAATAGTATTTTTTATTTTACTACATGATGAAATGCCCATAAATTGAATCGACTTTAATTAAATGTCGCACTACTTTAAGACAGAAAAACTGATCACATTTAAATTACATTTTTGACAACATTTTACAGATTACATTTAAAATTATTTTAAAAAACATAAACAAAGAAGTAATAAATACCTCCTTTCCATGTATTAAAACAAATCAAACAAATATACAAACCATCATACAAAGTTACAAGTCCTCTCTTCGACACACACATTTTAAACGGATTTCCGTGATTTGAATTGTAAAAACAAATAAATAAATAAAATATACTTTTAAATTCATTCTCATAGTATTTTCACAGCAGGAAAAAAATTAATTTTTCAATAATATCATCCTTGTTAACATTTAAAAATGATTTAACAAAGAAATCCAAGTGCGAGAATATATCAAAATTCAGAGTCTACACTATTTTAGGTCTTCATAAACATTTTAATACTGAAAACTTTCATTTTACATTAAACTAAGAATACTCATATAATCTTTCAATAACATTAAAAATGAAAAGAAATGTTGAAATGTGGTGTTATGGCCAACTATCTGCGTGAGGGATCTAGGCCGGAGGGGGGGGGCTTCGTGTGGAACTTGGCATAGAAAACTCGACATATAAAATCTGCATTGCACTTTAAATCACACTTCTTTTTGGAAAACCGTTCCAGATTACCTTAACAATTATGAAAACAAATTAAACCAGCACATAAGCAATTGGCAAATCAGAGACGCTCCTGGCAAAATGGACACATAGTAATCATTTTATAAACTAAAACCATAATGAATTATGCAATTTGAAGCATATTTTGATGATATTTGTGCAACAATATATGAAAATTTATTTTTATTCAGTACGGAGAAAAGTTGTATAAAATATAATCGTGCTTTAAATTTAAAAGTGGAATAACACAGAAACAGATATACAATGCCAAAATTATCACTCTGAATTATTGTAGATATTTACAGACAATTTTTTAGAATACTCAATAATATGAAAAATGGAAACAAAATGAATGAAATCTAATTCTAAATCATAGTCTACGCCATATTATTTTTAAAACATATATAAAAACTCCACTGCACTCTAAATCACCCTTCTATTTGGAAAATTGTTCCAGATTACCTTAACAATTATCAAAACAAATTAAACTAGCACACTAGCAATTGGTAAGTCAGAGACGCTTTGGCTAAATGGATACATAGTATTCATTTTATAAACTAAAACCATAACGCATTATGTTATTTGAAATTTATTCTGATGATATTTGTGCAACAATATACGAAAATTAATTTTTATTCAGAACGGAAAAAAGTTGTATAAAATATGATTGTGATGACTGGGGTACGAAGGGTATTTTGTTTATAAGCCTTCTTATGATTACCATAGCCCGTTCGTGTAAACATAGTGCTAAAAGTTCTCCTTATTGAATTTGCAAAATATACATCCATCTAATGCAAGGTATCACTGAAATGTGCACATAAAAATTCAAGCTAAATAGTCAGCTTCAAACTTTCTAGCACATATTCATTCAAATTTCAATTAAGAAGTGTACAATGCCAAAAAGTGTTTCTTGTGTACGAAGTCAGTAATGAATCAGAATTATTTTCTCAGAGTTACATATACATATACTGTATAAATATTAACACTAAAATAGCTTTAATAATGTTTGATTATATTTTTTTCCTTCTAAATTTTAACGCAGGCCTCTAAAATGGTAGGAGCCCACAGGTGAAAGCCTACTCAGCCTAATGGGTAATCCGGCCCTGTTTAGGTATAGTCCCTCTTTCCCCATGAAGCCCCCTCCTTCCTCCTCTATAATTTTTATGGTTTTGTAGCAGTTACGCTAGTTTGATATTCCATAAATAATAATTTACAATTAGGATAATTTACATAGGTGCTTCATAGAGTGCTTTTACAGAAGAGGGAGGCTATTTGCAAGTGTGGGGTAGAGGTGGGGGTCGAATACGAGTATATGTATCACACGCCCAATTCACACATTTTTCTAAAACCATTTTTTGATTTTGATCGTTTTCTTTCATTGTGGTTTCGAGGCAACTACCCCATTCACCCTTACGTTAATCATGCTCGCTGTGACTCCCCTTTCCTTTGCCCTCTATGGATGAATGCACATATTTACAAAACAGCTGCATATTTTTCTGCCAAGGAACAACGACTGAGCACATAGTCAGAATATTGTGTGCATACTTTAGTGTTGTTATAAAATAAAGTAAATTAGTCAGAGACTAATGGTTTTCTAAAGAGGAATTCTCTTTCAGCAACACAATATGATATGTATGCACATGATCAAGGACTCTCTGAATTTTGGGCCTTGTCCAAGCTCGGCTTGGGCCCTCGTTTTTATTCTTCCTTCTTTCTTGGCGAGATGGTTAATCTAGGCCCATAACCACTGTGACCCCCCTCTGGAACCGCCACTGGCACCATATGCAGCCAAGAGTAGCAAAATAATGAACCGAAATTCGCCTAAAACAACGAGTCTTCTTAAAGATTTCATGGTTTTCAAATGTTCGTTTCTAAATTTTCGTATTTATGTGTAAACTAACAAAAATTTTTGAAAATCGTAGGGGGGCTGGGAGACAGCTAAGTAGTGCTCAGCCCGCGTAGCCCTCCACCTCTGATTACGCCCTTGATGGGGGATAGAGTTTTACATGTAAAGAGAGAAGATAAGAGCAAGCAATTATAAAATATAATCCAGAAGTTGTGCTGCTCGAAGATTTTTATGAAATCATTTTTTATTTAGCTCTGAACTGTAGCTAAATCAGAAACGTTAAGCGTACGATATTAGTAAAGTTTTGATAAAGCGTATAAAGAAATGAATACTGTCTATATCCGAAACTGTATTAAACATCAATTTTTCATCTATCTCACAAGGTTCTTCATGATTTAAAATCTTCAAACTTAAATTTGAGTATCAATTTTCTGCCTTGAATTGTTTTTAAGTCACATTTAAACGGTTTATTTTTAGCATCGAAACTTAATACTGCTGGGAAATGGGAATGTCACAATCGTTTGCAGTTTTGCACAATGGGAAAATCTCCCTTATGGTCAGACGTCTACAGAAGAGTCTGTATCTCACAATAGAACAAAAGTGAAAGCTTTTGCTGTACTGATTTAAAAAAGAAAGATTACATTACATGAGAACGACCCTCCTAAATAAAACGCAGTCCTCTCCCTACTAGAAAGCAATTCCATCATCAATTGTGTCATGGTGTAAAATCTGAAGGGTTCTTGTGGGGGAAAACACCCGTTTCTTTTTGCCTAGCTATCTGATGGTCATTTGTTTGTGCTTGCGCTCTTGATAAAGAAGGTTGACATCCGTGCCTTACGGCATTACAGGCGCCCAACGTAATTCCTGAATCCCTGTGAAAGAAAAAGCGGAGTGGGAGACAGAAGAAGCTAGCGATACCATCTCTATTTTTAGGATTCTTAAGTTTAACCGATTTGGAGGAAGAAATATGATTTGACACAAAAAAGTTGGAGTGAAGTTTTTGAAGGGGCTCAGCCCCCTGAATAAAAATATTGGGGGGCTGAAGCCCCTTCAAGCCCCATGAAGTCGGCGCCTATGTATATCCCCCTGCGAATCTTTCAAAATTATTTATTAAGATCTTTCAGATTTTTGTCGTCAATAAGAAATTAAGTTTATCAATACAAAATTATATCTCATACAACCCCCCCCCCGAAAAAAAATTCTGCCTACGCACCTTTCCTCATCGATTAGCATATAACGATTATGTTACATCATAAAACTATTAAAAGTGGCGTTTTTTCCGGCGGCGTTTTTACCGGGTGGCGTTTTTTCCTTGTGGCATTTTTTCCGGCGGAGTTTTTTCCGCTCACCGGATGAATGCACATATTTACAAAACGGCTGCATATTTTTCTGCCAAGGAACAACGACTGAGCACATAGTCAGAATATTGTGTGCATACTTTAGTGTTGTTATAAAATAAAGTAAATTAGTCAGAGACTAATGGTTTTCTAAAGAGGAATTCTCTTTCAGCAACACAATATGATATGTATGCACATGATCAAGGACTCTCTGAATTTTGGGCCTTGTCCAAGCTCGGCTTGGGCCCTCGTTTTTTTTCTTCCTTCTTTCTTGGCGAGATGGTTAATCTAGGTCCATGACCACTGTGACCCCCCTCTGGAACCGCCACTGGCACCATATGCAGCCAAGAGTAGCAAAATAATGAACCGAAATTCGCCTAAAACAACGAGTCTTCTTAAAGATTTCATGGTTTTCAAATGTTCGTTTCTAAATTTTCGTATTTATGTGTAAACTAACAAAAATTTTTGAAAATCGTAGGGGGGGCTGGGAGACAGCTAAGTAGTGCTCAGCCCGCGTAGCCCTCCCCCCCCCCCACCTCTGATTACGCCCTTGATGGGGGATAGAGTTTTATATGTAAAGAGAGAAGATAAGAGCAAGCAATTATAAAATATAATCCAGAAGTTGTGCTGCTCGAAGATTTTTATGAAATCATTTTTTATTTAGCTCCTAACTGTAGCTAAATCAGAAACGTTAAGCGTTCGATATTAGTAAAGTTTTGATAAAGCGTATAAAGAAATGAATACTGTCTATATCCGAAACTGTATTAAACATCAATTTTTCATCTATCTCACAAGGTTCTTCATGATTTAAAATCTTCAAACTTAAATTTGACTATCAATTTTCTGCCTTGAATTGTTTTTAAGTCACATTTAAACGGTTTATTTTCAGCATCGAAACTTAATACTGCTGGGAAATGGGAATGTCACAATCGTTTGCAGTTTTGCACAATGGGTAAATCTCCCTTATGGTCAGACATCTACAGAAGAGTCTGTATCACACAATAGAACAAAAGTGAAAGCTTTTGCTGTACTGATTTAAAAAAGAAAGATTACATTACATGAGAACGACCCTCCTAAAAAAAACGCAGTCCTCTCCCTACTAGAAAGCAATTCCATCATCAATTGTTTCACGGTGTAAAATCTGAAGGGTTCTTGTGGGGGAAAACACCCGTTTCTTTTTGCCTAGCTATCTGATGGTCATTTGTTTGTGCTTGCGCTCTTGATAAAGAAGGTTGACATCCGTGCCTTACGGCATTACAGGCGCCCAACGTAATTCCTGAATCCCTGTGAAAGAAAAAGCGGAGTGGGAGACAGAAGAAGCTAGCGATACATTCTCTATTTTTAGGATTCTTAAGTTTTACCGATTTGGAGGAAGAAATATGATTTGACACAAAAAAGTTGGAGTGAAGTTTTTGAAGGGGCTCAGCCCCCTGAATAAAAATATTGGGGGGGCTGAAGCCCCTTCAACCCCCATGAAGTCGGCGCCTATGACTATCCGTCTCCCAATTTCCGGCGTACCCTAACTTGCAAGTACGATAGTGCCGCCATCATTGACCAATGAGAGGGCATTGAGGTCACTTTTCGGACGTCACCACATGGCGAAATTGTCCCTTTTCTTCGTTTGCCGTGAAGGCACGAAGGGTGTCGTTTTCCCTAAAATCCTACCAGGCACAGCTCCATGACTAGGCATTTTTGTGTTCTTTTCTTTCTCATTTACTTACGAGTTGGGCTCATAAGATGGAGAAGATTGCTTTTATTAGATCGGATCGGAACGTGGCGGTGGTTTTTTAATTTTAAATGATTTTTTGTTTAAATTTAGAAAAAAAAAAAAAAACATCTAACTAAAGAATTCCTCTAACTTAAAATCAGTTTACTTAATTTGGTGAAAATTCTGAAGATAGATCGTTTAAAATCGCCTTAATAACTGCATTATTTTTGTATGAAAAATTGAAGTATATCGCCGTATTCTTGTTATTAAAAATTTTCATTTCATTTCATTTATTTCATAAAAGAAATGCACACTACAGATTAAAATCCATTTACAGTGATGCATAAAAGGACAAATTACATAAGACAAAATTAAAAAAGTTAAAATACAGAGATAAAATAAATACCAGTCATGACTGCAAAAGTTCAAAACACTTCACTCTAAAGACTTTAAAAGGCATGTTAAAAATATCCAAATCCAAAGAAAACTTATTATAAATTTTATAAAATTTATATAACGAAAAGTATATGTAATTATATTTTATAATTGGATCCACAAATAAATGGCTATTACGAAGAGACCTGTTCAGTACATTTACACAAATACTTTGAAGAATATTACTGGAGTCTACCCTATTATTGACAACTTTATAAAAAAAATAATAAACAAAAGAGATCACGACGAGAACTTAAACTAGGAAGACCAAAAACACTTCTCAAGTAAGATGAAGAAATTTTCGGAATGTAAATAGGATTACTTTTGTAATATAAATAACGAGTAAACTGAGTCAGCACCAGCTCAAGAATTTTCATTTTATTTTTATAATACGGATCCCAAACAAGACTACAATATTCAAGATTAGAGCGTATCAAACTAAAGTATAAGATTTTTAATGCATGGAGGTTAGAAAATTCTTTAGTTTTGCACTTAAGAAAACCAAGTTTTTTGTAAGTTTTAGAGATAATGCTATAGATATGGATTGAAAACTCAAGTTTTCTGTCAAAAACAACGCCCAAATCTGTTATGGAATCCGAACGAAATAAAGGAAGATTATTAATATGATATGAATAAATTAAAGTTTGAGATTTACGAGAATAACTAAGAATACTACATTTCATAATATTAAGAAGTAATTTGTTGTCAGCGCACCATTCATATAAACTATTAAGATCACTCTGTAAAAGACAAGCATCATTAACAGACCGTATCTCTTTAAATAATTTCAAATCATCAGCAAATAAAAGATACTTAAAAAATTTCAAAACTGAACACAAATCATTAATAAACAAAATAAAAAGTAAAGGTCCCAAATTAGAACCTTGGGGAACACCAGAAGTACAGGTAAAATTCTCAGAAACAGCACCATTAAAATACACAAAAAGCTGTCTATTACACAAGTAAGAAAAAATACAGTCAGTAAGATTAATGTGAAAACCCAAGCCAATTAATTTCTTAAGAAGAATTCCAATGTCAATAGAGTCAAAAGCCTTGGAAAAATCGGTATAAATGACATCAAGTTGATATCCGTTTTCAAACGAAGAAATAATATTGCTATTTAAACAAAATAAATTAGTAAGCGTAGACCGTTTAGGAATAAAGCCGTGTTGAGATGAGGAAATTAAATTTTTAACTTGCTGAAAAACTTTATTGTGCATTATAATTTCAAATGTCTTAGAAAAAGGACTTAAAATAGCAATAGGTCGATAATTTTTGCAGTCGTTTATATTTTCCTCAAACATATAATTCTAATTAAACCCAGTAATGCGAATCTCAAAACGTGACAAAAGTACTTGAATCGTGACTAAAAGTTGACGTCATGCGTGCAAATATCAGATGATTGCAACCTGATGACACAAAAACTTCGTCAGTGTCACTGGCGATCAAAAAAGAAGATATTTACGGTGATGAAACTTCTCTCTTTCGAAAAATGCGTGATTTCTACATCATATAATTTTGTTTTTTAGGCTTAATTATGGCATTTAATATAAGCCACATGAATAACATGATGTTGACAGCTATTTTATTTTATCTTGCATTTCTTAAAGCGCGGACAATGCATTAGCGCAGTTATTTTGCAGATGCCATTTTGAATTTCACCTAAATTAACAAAGCCTACATGAAATAATAGATGCACCACGTACGTTATAAGCCAAAATTGCACACAGTTTTCGTGAAAATTAAGTCACATTTCAAATGAAAACATTTGTGACGTTCAACTTCTGCAATAAAGTTCATCACCCTTACTAAACTCTTAATGCAGTATCACACTTGTTACATAAAACTGACGTTGGTCCCCCTGTCAACTCGCCCTAAATAAATAACTAATTTCATGTTTTATTTTTAATAATTTACAGTAGACCCCTTCATAACGCGGGTCTACAACGCGAATTCGTAGAACACGGCGAAAAAAGTGATCGTTTTCGTGTAACATGTTAAAAGAGACTCCTACAGCACGGTTAAATGAGACATATTCAGATATTATGACGCTTTAGCTCCTGTAATTTACATAACTTTTGAATGGCAACACCAAACATCATTGTATTTCTACGGAGTGCAAATAAATTTTGCCGCGATTATTCCGCGCAGTCCACACCCCAGGTGGAGTATAGCGCTGGACCAGTACAACGCGGATTCCTATAACACGGAACGAATCTACCGTCTTATAGGGAAACTACTGTAGTTGCGTAGTGTCAAATTCAAACGAAAATTCTGGGTTGCGTATTTAGTAATATTTCATCTCACCTTGGTGGCAAATATCCGAACTGTATCAAAAGTAAACTTTACAAATTTTTTAATTCTGTATAACCCTCGAAACAACTTCGGTGTTTACCATCTACTACGGATTTTCATGACGTGACAACTTAAGCTTGCGTACAGTGGCGTAGCCGAGGAGGGGATAGGGGGTCACAACCCCCCATGAGGAGTTTTTTGCCATACAAAATGTATATTCTTCACTCCTTTATTACACACGCGTACACATACATATATGTGAGCTGCAGTAGTCGTAACACCCCCATGAAAAATTTCTGCTACGTCACTGATAGCGCATAATTGATCATTTTTCTTTTCATGTGTATCAGTGATCAATATACTTCAGGATGAGAATCTGCACTGAAAAAAAAATGGTCTAAAAAATCTGACCCCAGAAAACTCTGATTAACACAGTGGGGTACCATGGGCCGTACCCAGAAAAAAATTTCGGTGGGGGGGAGGAGGACCAAAAGATGAAAAAGGCCCAATTCTTCACAAAAATCTTCATAATTGTTGTTTTGTTAACAAAATTTTAGATTTCGGGGGGGGGCGGACCCCCTGGTCCCCCTCCCGGGTACGGACTTGGGGGTTACACAAATACGCGCCGGACATACGCTCTTGTTTATTTCCGGAGGAGCATGTACATTAGTGCTTATGTGCTGCTCCGGATAATCTGCCAGCAAGGCAGCAAAAATTGACATAAAAATAGCATCCACACGCGAAGGAAATAAAATTAAAGGTATGTAGAATTGCATGAAAACTTCGATTATTTTTAAAGTGCAAGTCTCTTACAGTTCTGTTTGTTTCACATTTGATGCGTTTTCACTTTTACGAGTCTCAAAAGCTGTAGAAATGAGTGGTTTCACTTAATTGTTAAATTTAACAACTTAAGTGGTAACATTGCTATAGTTTCCGTTGCTACGGAAACTATAGCAATGTTAAAAATAGAACAAGAAATGAGTTATTTATGTTTACTTTGCTAGACCTGCCATATTGGCGTCATTAACGCCGATGTCAAATTGCTCACAAATTAAACTTGACACCAAAGGCAATTCGCAATACCCTGTTTGGCGGAATTAAAAAAAAAAAAATATCTATGCATACGCTAGTGACTCGGCTCATCTCAATTGTGGAATGGAATTAATAATACGAACAGAGTTGCACTACATTTGAATATTGTTCGCCTACTTTGCTAAGAAATATACTAAAGTACGAATCAACATAGATTTCAATTCGTAAAACAAAAAATATATTAGACAGTATTAACTACGCAAGTTCTAACAGTTTGCAATAAAAGAAACGTAGCGCTGCTTTAACATATAAGAATCAATTATTTATTACATGTATAGTACTCCAATCGCCAAAATGCCAACATACACCATTTTGCGAGATTTTTTTGTTTTCAGGGAATCATTTGAAGGTTTGATTTAACAGCAATGAAAATGGGAAATAGTTATCTATGATTTATGTAGCTCGCTCGCCAAAATTTAATACAGGCATCTAATTGATTATTAGCAGTTATTTGAATTATTAACTATAACGTGTTTTAATCCCCGTAACGACAATGTACAAAATGCGAGAATTTTAATTTTCTGAAATTTGGCGGAATTCCTCTAACTTAAATCAGTTTACTTAATTTGGTGAAAATTCTGTAGATAGATCGTTTAAAATCGCCTTAATAACGTCATTATTTCTGTATGAAGTATAGCGCCGTATTCTAATAAAACTTATACTTGTAATTAAAAATACTATTTCCTTACGCTTTCAGTAATTTGCGTCAAGCCCAAAACTGTGCAAATCGGTAGAACCTCGGTTTCTCAAAATCGCCAAATCAGCCATTTTTTTTTCGACAAACTAAAAAATATACATATAGTCTCTGAAATCTCCCAATCCCTTATTCTTTTAAACATAAAAAACATTGAATTCCTGCTCTGATTTCACACGCACGCAATACTTTAATTAAAAAATAACTTTGTAAATAATCTAAACAGAAAAAAAATCTTTTTTCTTTTATTTTTACTGCAGGAGTCGAAATAAATTAATAAAATAGCCAAACATGGCAACCTCGATGCTTATTTCTCAATTTTTTTACTACAGGGATTACAATCAGGGAATTGCGGAGAGCAAAAATTAGCGTTTTTGATGGGGGTTTTTTATCAATATCTCCTAAAATAATTCGAATTTCGAAATTTAAATCAGCGGAAGACCTTCCTCGGAATTTTCCGAATCCGTGGATACCTCGATCGAAACTCGACTCCCAACCGTTTCGGAGGAGATGATGTTACAGACAGACAGACGCGCGCAGATTTTAATAGTATAGACAGATTCTGAAATTTAATGTTGCCACAATTGTAAAGTTAGATTACAGATTTTATTTAGAAGGATGTACAAATCAAATTAAGATATTCCCTTATGTTTTCTGTAACAATAGACAGAAACATAAATTTTCTGCATAAACAGGGGCGTAGCCAAGGGGGGGGGGGTTAGGGGGGGTCATAACCCCCCCCATGAGCAATTTTTTGCCATACAAATGTATATTCTTCACACACATGTATGCATATATGTGAGTTGCAGTAGTCGTAACCCCCCCCCCCATGAAAAATTTCTGGCTACGCCCCTGTGCATAAATGTTTAAAATTGACGATTGACGTACAAGGAAGTCATGTGGTGTCTACATTCCACATCAGATATTTTATGAAATAATCATACATCGCTGTAAGAACTTTTAACAATATTTTACTGGCTACGTCACTATAGGTATAGCATACTATTGTTGCAGTTCTAAATTTTAGAGGGGGTTACTGAAATTTAACTAGTACTATGTAAAGATAATTCAGATTAGTATGTTTAATACATAAAACTCTATGAAGAGGAAATATATTTTTACTATACATAAGTTGAGTCATGTTAGTGGGTTATAGGGTAATTCCGGTAGAGTCGCCGCACCCACTGTATTTCTTGTAATTGTCGATAGATAGCAGTCAAATGCACAATATAGGTTTGGAATAAGATTTCCTTAACCAATATATAGCTTTAATCAATTTTAATGTTCTACCTGTAATTATACAGTTTTTATTTTGAGATAAAGCGCGTGATTTCACTATAAAAACTTAAACACGTTATGCTCAAGTACTTTTTTACACTAATTACTGAATCCATGTATGATTTCGATGTCAAAACTAAGTGTAGAACCTGTAAAGAGTACCTGTATAGCATAGGCGGCTGGTACGGGGAGCAAGGGGGGCGACTGCCCCCTCACTTCCAAAAGTAAAGGGGACTCGCCCCCTCAATTTTCAAAGTTCAAAAGTAACAATTCATCTAAAAATGATGGCAAGACACTCAATACGGAAACCGAGCAAGAGAAGGGGAGGGAAAGTGAACTTTCCCAGTGCGAGGTCTATATATATATATATATATATATACAGTGCAACCCTCGTTTAACGTTAGACGTATTTACCGTTTTCCCGCCTATAACGTCATTTTCTATTGGTTCCAAATATCTTCCTATACTTGTAATGTTAAAAAATCTCGTCAAGAACGTTAGATTTCCCGCATTTAATGGTTTTTCGGCGAGAGAAATTCGATGCGTTTTCTCTAAAACAAGTCACAGTAATTGTGATGGGAAGAAAATAGATCTTGGCAATGCGCATTCCTTTTCCTTTATTTGGATAGGAGGGAAAATTATTCTTTATCTCCTCCAACATTCCGAGTGCCTTCATTCCCATAAAAACGGAGTGTAGCCTTCTAGGAATTCACCCCCCCCCCCCTGCAGGCGTGTTACTTTAAAATTTTGTCATTGCTACCTTCCTGTATTCTGGAATAGATTCAATAGACCGTCTTCGGATTATCACAACAGGAAGCCTCTCACGCTATTTAAAAAGGGAGGTTACATGGGGAAAGGGCGGACAGGCCATTTTCTGCCGTTTCGATGGGAACCAACAGCTATGAGATTCTCTTTGGGAGCTAAAGAGTTAAACTGACCACCCATGAATACAATTCATGGAAGGGATAATAAACGGCTTTCTACAGTATCTTTTAAGATTACATTTAAGAAAAAGAAAGCATATTTATCTGAGCATTTAGAAATGGATTTAATTGTAGGAGATTGTATGTGAGTGTATGTGGGGGGGGAGCGAGTTAGAAATTTCCCGAAAGGAACTGTATATTCTAGAATCGGCCCTGCCCAGATGTAAGGATCTCGTGAACATTTCATTCCCATATGCTAATTCGAAGCAGTAGGTTGACTGTGCGCGTGCTGCCTAAGTTTTTCTGATTCATGATCTTTATTTGTTCCATATTCATATTTGTTTTTGAAATGTTAAAAGCAAAGCGGCTTAAAACCCAACCGACCATCACTTCATGTTTCCGTAAGATTCCAGTTGCGGAAAATGCAGATCAAAATATGCTTAGCAATTTAAATGAAAAATGTGATGGTTTAAGTTTCAAGGAAACACAGGCTGATCATTTACCAACGTCAAGTCTCAGTGCAAATAACTTGGATTCAGAACTGAAGATAATGAGACACTTCGGATCATCATAAATACAGGAAAAATGAAATAAACGAAGGCCCACATCAGCCTCTAGACTTTGAATATCCGATATATAAGTGAGGAAATTCCAAAAATATTGGTTCGACCAATTTGCATGGTTAGAGTACTATGGAGAAGTGAACAGAGCATTTTGCTTCTTGATATGGATTAGATCTTGATATGGAAAAATTAAAGAGAGAAATGCAAATTTTTAAAACCGCACAAAAAATACACCAACTCTTTGCCAGAAATATCCAGAGATAACAAAACTGAGGAAAAGATGCAATTTTCTTGTTGAAAAGGAACTCTTTGATATATTTCCATACAAGGGCAGATTAAAGGGGGGGCGGAGGGGGCGACCACCCCCCGAGAAAAAAGAAATTAATGTAAAAGATCCTATGTTACTTCCATAAATTGGATGTATATGCCAATATTTCATAATATAATACCAAATAATTTATTAGGATGGATAATATAAGATCAAATAAATGAATTTATTAGTGACCTCCTCTCTCTCTGTGTTTGGAAGTTTGTCATTTTGTGACAGCATTGATCGATTCAAGAATTTAAAGAAAGAAAGATTTGCTTAACAAGTAAGTGTTTTATGTTCTTCGCATGTTATTATTTCATAAGAATTGAAATGGAACTTTGAATTAGAGACCTGCACGGGCTTGAAAATAGAGTCCCTGCCCGGCCCGAAGATTCTTGAATTTGTAGGCCATGACCGGGCCCGTAACACATTTGAACAAACATCACGGGCCGGCCCTTACGGACCCAGAGTTGTTGAGTAAAAATTCGAAAATTCCAGAAATTAAAAAATATATATAAAGACGACCAGATAGATCAATAAATAAATATTTTTCAGACATTTTATATTAAGAAGTGATTAATATTAACTTTTTTGCGGGTTGCAGGAACTCGAAAAAAATTAACACTAACACGAGTCCGGCCCGGCAACAACAGATTTATAAATCCCGTACCCGGCCCGGTCCGTGCAGGTCTCTACTTTGAATTGGAAGGAGGGAGTCTTCGGTGGGCATCCGTTCTGATTTTTGATCCTAGTTCTTTTAGAGAAAGTCATTAATCAATAATGACATAAAAATTCAATTATAATAGGGTGATTTTACACCCCCCCCCAAAAAAAACAGCTTTAAGGGTGCCCTCTACTTACATACTCATCTCTTTTGACCCCCCACTTTTTTGGTGCACCAGCCGCCTATGCTGTATAGAATAGTTATGCTATTTTCAGTTGCGAGGACAAGCAACTGTGATTTGTTAAGTCAGAACCGTACAAAAGGGAATAGATGCCGCACTGGCCATTTCGGTATACATGCCGCAGTTTCTCTTGTACGGTACGCCGTATTTAACAAAGTTTTAATATCTCTACTTGTCTTATTCTTTATATTACTGAATTTATGTTAATGGAGTATATTTTGCTGCATTTGATTAAGTGTTGTTAGCTTTATTTTTCTTTTCATTTTACACAAACTGACCAAGTTGGACATGTTATTAGTCGTTAATTGTAATCATAATATTTCCGCATTTAAGCGCTCTGGCTTAATTGGAATATTGTTTTTAAAAACCGGATTAATTGTTAATTTGCTTAAAGATTTTGTTAGAAATGTTCTCATTAAAAAAATAAAACTAATATTGATTTAAACCATAGGTTCCCAACGTGGGCGATAACGCCCCCTTGTGGGCGTTTGAGGCTTTCAGGGGGGCGGTAAAAGACCCACAGAAAATTAGGGGGCGATTGATATGGCACGGAGGGGCGTGGGAAGATTAACCAAATATAGTCTAAAAATACTTAAAAATTACGCTGATAATATTTTAATAAAAATAAATTTTAATAAAATTACTTTTTAATATAATTAAGTATGCGTTTTTGACTGTTCTCTGAAACTGTCAGTTTATTTATTTAGAAAGCAATAGTTTATTATCTATTACTTCGTATCATCAAAATCCCTGCCTGTCCTTATAACAGGTAAGCTAAAACTTTTATTCCTCTTTTTTAAATGAAGAAGAAATTCAGTAGCGTTTCAATTCCAACAATAGTCTATCTATTAGTAATTTTTTTTTAATTTAATTCTTGTTTTCACCATGCATTATATACGCTCTTGTTTCTCTGGAGTGGGAGGGGGGCGGTATTGAAATATTCACTAGAAAAGGGGCATCAGTTCAA
>JAWZYV010000578.1:0-25945 GCA_038373885.1 Cheiracanthium punctorium | reverse complement strand
TTATTTGATATTGTTGAGAGAGCTTTAGGCGAGTAGGGTTGCTGTATTTCGCCCTATTGGCGAGTCATCCAGAGTGGATAAGAATCCCAGGCTGTTGGGCTTATCTTTAAAATTATTCTTTTTTTCCACTTTCACATTCACTAGCCCAGTGCCCGATGCGTTTACACCTTTTACAAATTATTCTTGATGCATCTTTAATTTTATAAGTCGGCTGGCCCGAGTACTTTCCATAACTTTTATTTTTAGACGCAGGTTTTCTAGGAGCAGCCACGAAAGCACCTGAGTCTTCCGCTTGTCTATCATCGTTACGCCTGGCATTGAATTCTTCTACTACTTTGATTCTGAATATTTCTGGCTTCGGAAGCTCATCTCTTGATTCCATAGCATATCGGAAATTGTCGAAAGTAGAAGGGATGCTATATAACAGCATTACAGTCGGCAAGTCGTCGTCTATTTTAATATCCATTTCTGAAAGTCTGTCCACTATATCGAAGAATTTTCTCAAATGGTCGTGAATTACATTAGACGAGTGGGGTATCTTATATTGAATTAAAGATTTCATTAATGCAGCTTTACGAGCAGGTCCTTTAGACCAGCGGTTCTCAACCTTTTAACCTTCGCCCCCCCCCTCCCTCCCCAACAAAGGCTAACTTACGATGGTGCCCCTCGCCTCACATTTTTCAGCATACATTCAGTTTTTTAATCTTTAATACTGAACATTTAGTTGAACTTTCTACGAAATAATGTTATCAGTAAAGTTTGAATGAACATTTTACGAAATGTATATTTTGAGTAAAAATGAGAATAAATAACATGATTTTTTTTAAAAACATGCATCACTACTTGCTCTTTGGTTTTTCTCGTGCCCTCCCTGCAAACGCTCTGCGCCCCCTTGGGGGGTCGCGCCCCACAGGTAGAGAAACGCGGCTTTAGACTGATAGATTTCTCCCTTTTTTCCCAGACATCTGATGAAGTGTCACAAATTTTTATTTGTTTGAGTTCAGATGGCGATATACATAGAATTATATCTTCTTTTAGCTTTTTCGTCCATTTGGTTGGACCCACGTATCGAACTCTTCTTGCGATTTTTCGTCATTTTCAAAACTTCAGGTTTAGGCTTTGAACCTGATGCATGAATTCAGGCATCATTCTTTATTAAAAGCGCTTTCATTTGCATTTTCAATGTTTCGTAATTATCTTTTTTCGTAATTATTTTTTTCAGCGTTTTAATTCGCCAAGTTCCAGTCGCCAGTTTGAGGATGAATGATACAGCCTTCTTAAAACGAACGTTAAAAATCAGCAAATAAATAAATTAATCCATCTGGTGTCCATAACCTTTTAGAAATGTTAGCAGAGTTATGGCACAAACATAGTAAACGTGGGATTTTAACAAAACATTTTATTAGAACGGAAGAAACAGGCACATCACATAACAAGATAACATCAAAGGAAAAAAGTATATATTTGTTTGTGTTTGTGGGATTACGGCTTATTAGCTACGCGTGGGCTCTAGGCCGATGGGCGGGGTGCCCTCCATGGGGGTCTTTCTAAGGAGTCTTAACCCGTATTTACGCTAAGTGAAAAAAGTATAGAAGAAGTAAAAAGAATGCGTGCGCGAGCACAGTTTCAGTTAAGTAGATAAAGGTTTATTCAGGTAGCGAAAGACATTGCACAGTAAAAAAACAAACGATTCAATACTCAACAATTTATTCTTACTTTTATGTCGCATTTTTGAGACACATTTTTCGGACAATTTTCAATAAAGGGGGTGAGAGATAAAATGACATAGTCATTAATAAATCATAAAATAATTCTTCTATAACAATGGAAAAAATACTGTACTAAAACGGATGAAATTTGAGAACAGTTATATTTAACTCTTGAAAACAAAAAGTAAATAGTGCAACAAGTATATTTAATAAAATAGATAAAAGGGCTTACTTTTTTCCCCCTTTTATCAAACCAACTCCACAGCCTCTGATATCACTGGGGACCGAATCAGCTTTTAGCGGTAGAGTCTGTGTGTAACGTCCAAAACAAAGTTCATTGGAAGGATTGTAAATTGCAAATCACTCAAAAAAAAAAAAAAAAGCACCTCCACAGCCACTGGACATTAGCAGGGCTTGACTGTCAAGAAACATTTGACGGTCAAAAACTGAAGCGGCCGACTTTGATTCTCAAAGGGTCTTTCCAATAAGTAAGGAGAGGCATCAATTTTAATTTAAACAAAACTAATTTTCCCCCTCAAAGCGCAACTATAATGGATGTCTTCTCCTTAACGAATTCCTGACAAAAAACCCAAATGATCATTACATTGTAGTATTTTCTCCAGGCTAATACTTTATTTAAAATTTATCGATTTGACACGAAAATTACGAAAACTACTTACCTGTACTCATACACAAAACAAGTTAATATTTCACTGCAAGATACAGATATCCGGCTGGTAAAATTCATTTAACTTAACCAAACTTGACACACAGACATCATTTACCTATTTAGCTTAGCTCTTTGTAATCCATCTTTGCAGCTCATGGTATTTTCCCCCCAACCAGGTAGCGAAAGATTAACAACAGACTTGAAATATAAAACATGATGTTACATACAAAAATTTTTAAAGCTCCCTTCTCTCACAAAGTCATTATGCTTGCGGGAAAAACTGGTCCTATTCTATTTAAGTGAACACAGATGTGACTGATTTTTGCGTTAACGGGAGATAAAAGTGCCGCGTTCGACATTTAAATCACTCCAATTTTTCACAGAATCTTAATGGTCATTTAGTGATGACATGTTCTTATGTTTTGTTTGTAGGTCCAGAAAAACGATCATTTTATGCCTTGTTAAAAAGCCGCTTTTCTTGCGGGGTTTGAAATACATTACAATGAAACTCATTGCACTGCACATTTTCTATTTTCTGTAACCTCTGTCCCGTGGCACTTCCTTTAATGTTAGCGACCTGCTAAATTTACAGCATTCTAAGCTCAATGTTCATATTTTTCCTTGACTTGGTCAGAAAATTTTAAATTTTTAAGAGAGTCCAGTACGTTATTTTTATTTATTTTTTTATTCTTTTTTTTGGAGGGTGGAGGGGGTTGATATTGTAAATATTTTTAGAAAAATAATGTGGAAAAAGATATTTAATAATTTGAAGAGCTGGAACGACTCAAGGGCGGCTCCAGTGAGGGGGCCATAGGGGCCATGGCCCCCTCCGAAATTTTGTTTTACAACTTTAGATTCGTATACTTCACGATTTCACACGTTCAATTTGCATTTTGAACAATTTATAAGTAAGTAAAGACCTAAGTAAAAAGTTCGATGGCCCCCTCCGAGAATTCAGTCTGGAGCCGCCCTTGGAACGACTTTTAGCGTGACTTCATTAATCAAAAGTTCGGCATAAGCGGGGAACAGGCGTCGATACAAACAAACATTGGGTTCGTTTTGTGGCCCTTTAACAAAATTACAATCGATTTTAACGGAACCTCTTCACAAAAATACAGTCGATTAAAACTGCCCTTCATTGGCACTTTACCCTACATTTTAATGTGTTTCATCAATTAACAAAAAAAGTGACTTTTATTAAAATTTGGCTTGAAATTTAACAGAAGTTCTGAAATTCACAAAATTAAGCATTAAATTTCACAAAAATAGGCTGTTTTTACAAAAATGGGGCCCTGGAAAATATTCCAGGATTGACCCCTGATAAATTATGTATGTTATTGAGTTGAAGGCGTATTCACGAAAAAAAAGGGGGGGTAGGTATATAAATTAGGTGAATGTACATATACTCTAAAGAAAACTAATATTCTGAGATATTATCTTAGCTAGACTTTTAAACGATTTTTTTGAAATGCTAGAAAATAGAATTATATGCACACATGGGCGCCCATAAGGGGGGGGGCAAGGTATGGAACTTGCCCCCCCCTAAAGTTTTAGGTTTATATCTCATGATGTTAACATGGACAAAACAGAAAATGGATGGCAAAAGCAGAACTAAATTTGTTAAAAGTTTGAAATTTGTCCCCTTCTAGAATTTTTTTTTAAAATTTGCCCCTCCCCCTAGTAAAATTACTATGGGCGCCCATGTATGCACATCAGCAGATCGTTATAAACAATAGCAGTGAAGGTTCCCCTTCTGTGTCGAACGTTGCTTCTCCGTATTGCTGGGAGCAACGCTATTAGTAGGAAGTAATGAGGAGATTTGTTGCTATATTTTTCTAATGCATGAAAATCTAAAAGGGTTAAAGGTATCGAAATACTGACTTAGATAGTACTGCAACTAGAGTTTATCTCTCACGACGAACCAACTAGAACGGCCCCCTCCCATGGAACCATAACTTATTTTGGAGCCCCCTACCAAGTCTGGGGCACGTGTCCCTAGTTGCCCCTGGCAGCAGATATAAATCATAAAATCGCAGACCGTTTCTTGTTCTCTTAAACTGCGTCGCATTTGAATTCGCAATTAGTCGTCTGTCAAATCAAGTGTGCCCTATCATAAAAGTGCGTTGTCTCTCTGCTACTGACCTTCAAACACCAAAATTAGGTTCATTAAAATATAAATGAGAAACTGGCCCCAACCTGTGACAGGGCGGCAACTAAAGGGGGGGGGGGCAAGCGGGAACAAGCACCGGGAGACATTCTAAATGGTACGCCAAAATCAGTTATAGTTTCTTGGGATGAGACGCAGCTCCATGCGAGGGGGCACACGAACATGGGCGCCCATAAGGGGGGGCAAGGTAGGGAACTTGCCCCCCTAAAGTTTTAAGTTAATGTCTCATTATGTTAATAAATGGCCAAAACAGAACTAAATTTGTTAAATGTTTGAAATTTGCCCCCCTCTAGAATTTTTTTTTTAATTTGCCTCCCCTCTGAAAATTACTATGGGCGGCGCCTATGCACACGACACTAATTACGGTTTGCCCCGGATGACATAAACTCTAATTGCGGCATTGCCTGTGAAAATGACCTTTTTTTGCTCACTATTTACAGCAACAGGTCTTTTTTTCTAACGCTGAACAATTGATTTCAGACAAGTTTAAAATCGCTGCCCCTTGATTTTTGCTTTCCTGAGAAATTATCTAGCTTGGCCATTTGGTAGAATCTGCCATCGTTCCTGTTGGGTTGAAAAGCTTCTGTGACTCGATTCTTTTGTTGATTTTTGCAGGGGAATTTTTTTTCTTTTTTTTAATCTGATAATATATTTGGGTTATAAATGCATGATTTGGGTTCAAAATCATAACTTTGCCCCCTGACTTTTTAGACTAGGGGGGCAATTTTTAAAACTGCAGGGGCAATTGCCCCCCCTCGCCCCCCTCAGATTACGCCTATGCTACTGTTCTATTTTTGAATAAGAAAATGATGCTGTGGAGTTATTTAAATAGAAGATTGCTGGATAAACCTTTTTTGAAAAGGTATTTGAGTTTATGTATATACGTGTCAAAACTAAATTGTTCGTAGTATAATGTTTGATAGGTTATAGCTTTTTGTGATTTGCACGCTTGATATGTAGAAAAACTCATACGGCATAAAAATGCTTTTTTTGTTGTTACTTGTACATTATAATTTTCAGAGTAATATTTGATCCAGTGCTGTTATATATTTATTATGTACTGTCACAGTAGAACCATGTCAAAAATTATTTATTTCTTATCATACAGTTTATTATTTGTATTATATATTTCTCGTGAATTTGAAATATATTTATACTTATTATTTCTCGAAACTGCATTCTCGTATAAATTTAATTGCGATATATTAATCAGGTCACACGAGTTTCCAACATTATTTTTTTAGTTTCATGTCATTTATTAAATGCCTGTACTCCAAGCTGTCTGCAAAAAAACTTACTTGTTCTTTTAATCTTCTACTAAGCACACGATATGTTTAGCCTGTTAAAACATTTCTAAAACGTAAGTAAGTAAAAAAACGTGTCAAGTACAAGACGTTTGTAAGTAAAAAAACTGATACTTGTTTATGCTCAGCAAGAACTTTTTCTGGACTTGCTTTTATTTCCTAAATGTACTTTGCTTATGATAACAGCCTATAAGCTTAACAGTGGTTTAAAAATGCTACAGTAAATCAGTTTTTGAATAATTTTTCACACAGTCAAATTACAGCAAAAACTGAAAAGAATCTAGAAAGTCTTCACAAGCTGCCATTTACAAACAGAAAGCGCATAAGAGTTATGAGTAATTCAGAAAAAATTTGGCACCCTTATGTAAAATATACACAGTCCAGTCACATTAATGTGACCACCACCTACTT
The DNA here is from genome assembly GCA_038373885.1 of Cheiracanthium punctorium. Classification (NCBI taxonomy): domain Eukaryota; kingdom Metazoa; phylum Arthropoda; class Arachnida; order Araneae; family Cheiracanthiidae; genus Cheiracanthium; species Cheiracanthium punctorium. The sequence goes on along the minus strand of JAWZYV010000578.1, from coordinate 19,684 downwards.
TCGATGTCAACGTGAAATAACCAATCACAGAAGGCAAGTGGCAGCACATTGCAGTGGAGTGTATATAAAGGATGTCCTTGGGAATCGGAAAGCATTTCAATCGTTGGCGTAATGCATAAACGTAGCGATTTATACGATGTCCAAAAGGGCATGAGTATTGGCTTTCGGGCCAAGGATGGAAGCATTTCGGAAACGGCTAATTTTGTGAACTGTTCGCGTGCTGCCATGGTAAAAGTATACCGTGCATAGCAAAATGACACTATCCAAAATCAGCGGCGTGGCGCATGTGGTGTACCACGGGCTATAGATGACAGCGGCGAACGAAGGCTACGGAGATGCGTTCGGGCGAATAGACGTGCAACTGTTGAGCAACTGACCTCCCAGATGGACCAAGGGGCTACCAAGAGTATATCCTCAACAACGGTTCAGCGGACGTTGCTGAGCATGGGCCTCCGCAGCAGACACCTGGTTAATGCACCTATGCTGACTGCTGTTCATCGGTGACGAAGGCTGGAATTTGCACGCCAGTACCCAACTGGACATCCACATGTGGCGACAGGTGGCTTTTTCCGATGAATCACGTGTTATGCTCAATAGGACAGATGGACGTTGGCGTATACGGCGTGAAACATCTGAAAGCAAACACCCTGCAACAATTGCCGGAAGGATCCAGGCTGGAGGAGGGAGCATTATGGTTTGAGTAAATGTTTTCCTGCCATTCACTGGGTGCGCTCATCATTGTGGACGACACGATGGATCAGCATAAGTACGCATCTGTCCTTGCGGACCGTATCCACCCCTACATGAGCATTTTTTTTCCAGAATGATGGCATCTACCAGCAGGACAATGCGAGGTGTCATACAGCTCGCAGTGTATGTGCGTAGTTCGAAGAGCAACAGGATGAGTTTACCGTACTCCCCTGTGCAGCAAATGCACCGGCTTTAAACACGATCGAAAATCTGTGGGACCACCTCGATCGGGTTGTTCGCGCCATGGATCCTCAACCGCTTAATCTAGCGCAGCTGGCCACGGCATTCGAGTCGGCATGGCTCAACATCCTAGTGAACACCTTCAGAAACCTTACTGGCTCTCTTCCTGCACATCTCGCAGCGGTCCGCTCCAAAGGTGGTTACTCTGGCTTTTGACAAATGGTCACATTAATGTGACTGTACTGTGTATATATTGTAAAAGTAAACCGTCTGAATTTATTTCTGCAATCGGACTTTTGAGCTTAAAACTTGGAAGTCCACAGCTCTCGACAAAGAACAGCAGCAAATCAAAATTGACTCTAAAAAATGCAGATTTCCTCTGTAAGTTTTTTAATGTACTTACGCAAATGGATATTGCTCCTAGTCTACAACGCTAGTTTTTTTTTTGCCAATAGTAAAAAGCGACAGTATTTATTCATTCATTATATGGGCAATGGTAATATATAGTTAAAACATATTTTAAAACAGTTAGAGGGGGATGTTGATAAGTGACTTCAATATATGTGTATGTTTCGAAATGCCCTATATGCAAAATTTTCGCTTATGCTAGAGTTCTTTGAATGAATCTTTCGCATAAGTCGACAGTTGGCTGTATTAAGCATTTTTAAAGGTATAAAATATGAATAAAGTTGAATCCAGGTACACTGGCGGGCAGAAAACTTGAATACCAATGCAGAATTGTTGAAAGTATGTTATCAGAAAGCCCATTTTACTTAGTGTAAAGATATACAGTTGAATCTCGTTAAGATGAAGTTGAAGGATTGCAAAAATCTTTTTATAGTAACTGATAAAATTATATATTTCATTTGATTTCATTTATTTATGAATTAAATTTAATTGATTAAATTTGATTAAAAAATTGCTGGCTTTTCACATTTGAAGAAAGCAAAAGTTCAAGTTCACAAAAATAAGTTAAACTCAAACATTAATGAAATTAAATTTTCAAAATTGGATATTTTGACAGAAGACCCTACAGTCCCCTACAGTACTTTGATAACCCTACAGTGCATACTGTAGCCAATTGGCTACACTCTCATTTTTTTGTAATAAAAAGAAAATGTTGTAGTTTTTGTCTAAAATATGCATTTAAAATAAATGTAAGATCTCATGAAAATAAATTTAGTTTTTAAAACGTATATGCCAGCATTATTTTTTGTGCAAACAAGCATGGATTTATAACAAGTGCATCCAGTTCACTGAACAAATTTTAGCCGAATTTTTAATTGCTTCTAATTTTTATTGCTAAATGAAAATAAACACAAAACTATTAAAACATGTTAATATTGGACTAAATAAAGTAAAATTGGGCTATATTACTTTCTTCGATTTTACGAGAGCTATAGGGTGGACCTTCGTATCTGAATATTTTTTATGATTTTTCTGGGAAATTACATGCTGAATTTTTTAACAAATATTTTTCCTAGCATAAGTAAATCCAAATGAAGTTGCGATTTTATTTTCAGCACATTTTAAAAAATCATGCATTGTAGGGTTAAGCAAAGAAATTATAATAAATTTACAACAGTATAGTAAATTTAATACTGTTGTAAATTTATAAAGTTTTAGTTTACAAATTTTGTTTCACATTGTTATCAAATAATTAATTTTTAATTATTTTAAATTTTTGCGTCAAGAAATTATAAAATTCTGCATTTCCTCTGAGATTTAAATTTTTTTCCGAGATAAATTTGTCTGCGGGAAAAATTACTCAAATTTTCGTTCTGTTAAAAAAAAATTTAAATCAAAAACATAATCTCTTAAATTTTTTTCCTAAACAAATGAGTTTTTATGTTTTTAAAGACATAAAATTATAATTTCATCTAAGTTCTTTTTAGCCCAATTATTATCGTTCCCTTAAAAAAAAAAATACTTACTTTTTCTCCCGATAGATGACGCCAAAATTACACCCTTAAGAATTGTCCATGAAGGTAGAGAACAAGAAGGTCAAACGCCATGCTATAAAATAGCCCAGGCATTCCAATGGGAAAAGCATTATTTGATTACCATCTAGCGGTAAAAGTTGCAAACAACTTTCAAGAAAATCTGTTCTTTCGTAAATTACTCTAGTCGAAATATTAATTTTATCAATCATTTCATTCTTTTTTTGTTTCAATATGAAAAAATATTATAATTCTTTTAAAAATTAATAATAATAATGATATTTAAAGTTCTGTATGTATATTTAAACTGTTTTTGTGGTAATCCTAGAGGTTTGCGTAGGAACTGCATTTTTTACATTTATAAATAATTTTTTCTTTTAGTGCCTCTCCACACTCCACCCCCAACTTTTTTATTACACTAGGAGAAGGAGAAGTTGGTAGTTTTATTCATTTGCTTCTATAATATCACGAAATTATCCTTTGTTCAAGAAGTTGACATCAGAAATTTATCTATTATTTCTGTTATCAGTAAAAATCGAAGAAAGTCGTAAAAATATCCAGCCACAAATGGGTTAATAATATCACAATTACTAGCTAAAACATATTAACCACCCATTTGTGGCTGGATATTTTTGCGACTTTCTTCGATTTTTACTAATAACAGAAATAATAGATAAATTTCTGATGTCAACTTCTTGAAAAAGGGATGATTTATTTTAAAATCATTATGCAAAAAAAATCGAAATATCAACATCCTACTTGGTCATGTTAAAATATTTTGTAGAGTTGAGACTCATGAATAAAGACTAGGAAAAATAAATAACGTTTTCGACTAATAGCGAAAATGCCGTCCCAAAAAAGGGACACTAGGCATAAATGGGTTAATCTGTTTTTCCTATATTACTTTTAAAAATAATGAACCATAAATGATGCTGCCATCTAGTGGTCATAATATAAACAAACATCTTTTATTTTAGTGAAATCAATTTTAAACAAATTGATCTCAATCTAAGTCTATGCCCTGAACTTTGCCAATGTGTTTTGCGGGTATGCGCAGTAATAAGCTTTGAAACTTGGGAAGGGGTGTATCTGTATCCGGCAATTTCATGGACTTAGATTGAGAAGGACTTGCATCGGCAATGGGATTATTTCTGCGAAAACGGACCTAACACCGATTTGGTCGACAGATGGCACTGTTGCATTTTTATTCTCTTATTAAACATTGTATCGCTATGACAGAAGTTGCATTTTTTAATCGGTGATTTAATTCATTTTAGAGTTTGAGATGGCCTCTGTATGTTATACTCCCGGTTGCACTTCGGGTTATAGGAGCGAAAGAAAGAGAAGTGCTGCCCTGGGATTAAAAAATCAAAGTTTGTTTAAAGCTCCTTACGTAAGCTTTGTTTCTCTTTGTTTGCACTTTTTCCAATGCTTAAATTGAAGTTATATCATAATTATGCTTTTTGCTGTTTGATAATTGTAATTTTCTTTTATATAAAATCATATTTATGTGCTGTTTGTCAAAAATTCCGTTTTCTGTGTAAGAATTGTACATTTTTTTTACGCAAAATTAAAATGAAATAGAATCTACACAAACTGACAACCGGTCTCAAAACTAGAATAAAATTATACGCGTCATTTTATAAAAACATTTTATGTCAAAAGTTTACGATTTTAAGGAACTGGTTATTCCTTGTAAAATTAAAATCGAAATCTGATCATTGCGATTAAAACAAAAACTAGATTGGAAAAATATATTCTAAAAACTGCAATATTTTTTATATAACAAGTCAGTCTTATGTAATAAATTTATTCAGAACTCTTAAAATTTAATTCTAGTATTAGAATAACTGAAATGTGGAATTGATAAAATTGAACTTAAACATCCCAACAAAATTAAGAAACTTTTTCTGAAAGCTGCAACATTACTGCACTATGTTTTAATTTAGGAAATCATACACCTTTTATAGATATAATACTCCTTGTATGTGTTTCTCTTTATAACCAGAACACTAAACAAGCTATTAAGAACTGCTAATTTTTGTAAAATAACTTTTATTTAATGTCAGCAAATCATACACCACACTTTATACAAAAATTACAGTATGTTAAGGTGACCAAATGTCCCCATTTTCCGGGGACAGTCCCCATTTTCAGGACGTTTTTCAAATTGTCCCCAGAATGTAAAAATGGAACTGTGGACAATTTTTAATTATTGCATTGTTTTTCAATTAAATTACTGTTAATTATTGCATTAATTATAAATGTCTCCAGTTTTGTTGTCAGAATCGGGGACATGTCCCCGATTCTGACAACAAAAATCTGGTCACCTTAAGTCGGATTCATACTGGCCGTACCGCACCGCTAAGACGCCGCAATGACGTCACGTGGCGGAGCAACACGGCGCCCGCGCGGCGAGCGCCGAGGGTTTGCGCATTATCTGGCGAGAACAGATATTCCGCAGCCGCCGCAAAGCTACAGCCAATTACAGAAGAGCTTTTACAGCTACAGCCAATTACAGAAGAGCATTGGTGTATTTACTTGCGGCAAGGCAAGCTCGCCGCGAGGACAGCCAACGGTCCAAAACGGCGAAACAGTACGGCATGGTTGCGATGCGGCGCGGCAGATATGAATCCACCTTTACAGTATGTACATAGAGTCAATACGCTGTCGAAGTGTGACGTCACAGCCGGGTTTTGGGCATCAAAACATTGTGTTCCCATGTTAATTTCCCATAGGGTTTTATAAATTGCTTCATATCTTCAATATTACACAAAAATAAGACATTTCACTCCATTTTTCAACTACAGTGCAGTAAGTTTTATCTCTTGTATGAATATCAAGTAAATTGAATGACTATAAATATGATTAATTCCTCGATAATAGTTGAAATCGTCTAAGCCTAACGATCTGAGAATGTAAATAAACATTGTACATCCGTAATGTCGGCATGTATTAGTTCTAAACTAGTGTTGTATTTTTGGTGTTTTTCAATGTGATAATGAATAATTAGTTGATCACAAATAATAACTAAATGTGTATGAGTTTTGTTTTATAATATTTTTATGAATTGATCGAGTATTTTTGAAATGTTTTACAATGTATCACTTTGCATGATTACTACTTACAACCCTGTTTAATTTGTATTGAATATGACTATTGCTTATTATAAGTGAAGAAATTGTTGGATATGTGATGAACTAAATAAATTGTTCCCCTATTTATATATTTATTTCTTAATTATAGGAATGAATCAGTGCTTACATGAATTTCTGCTGCATAATTTGAAGAGCAATTATCTAACAGACCCATTGGAAAAGGCATGAATTAATTTTAATAATTCAGTCTTTTTTGATAGATCTGTTGGACACTAAACTGCACTCTCCACTTACTTAAATGAATAATCGTCTAGAATGTAAGTATTTCGCATTAAAAAAAAAAATATTCTATATTGTTTTAATTTTGTTGTGTTTATTTAAAACAAAACAGTTATATTAGTTTGATTAAATTATTTTAATTGTTCCCAGTAGTTGAAATAAGAAATTGCTTTTGATGTGAATGAGCAGATGTACAAACATATACATCTATGTGTACTATTAAATATATATATTGCACTTTTTAAGTGTGTATAGCTTGTTAGTATGCAAATAGCACTTACGACAACATAAAAACATCAAATATCAATTTAAAATTAACATTAAAAACCTCAAAAATTGCAAAGATTCATTTAAAAAAGCACTTACCTTTTTTTTTTTTTAATTAATCGCTCAGAAATGTCCCTAACACCCACCGACTTATAACGTAACACCAGCATGCTTTCTTTTATTTACTTTTAAATTGACACTGCATTTCTAACAAACACAGACATCGGTCGATAACGTAGAACCAACATGCTTTCTTTTATTTACGTTTATATTGACACTGCATTTCTAACAAACACACACACCGGCTGATAACGTAAAACCAGATATTTAATTTTTGTAAGTTATTAATGATGTGTGAAACATGCTTGCAATTATTGTTCTGGTGTCATTTATTTTTTAAAAAAGGAAAATCTGAAGCCTTTCAGATTTTAAATACGCACCCAAGTGCTATATATTAAAGGGCAATCATAATTTATGTGTCGTCCCTATTTTTCGTCCTTATTCCATTAGGTTGGAAAGTGTATCATTACTCATGAGTGAGCAGTATTTTTCTTCCTTTTTTATAAAACCCATCTTTGGAATCGAAATCTATCTTAAAATCGCCTGTTAAAACTATTTTACAATCTTCGCCAAGTATATTACATCTATACTTCACCGTTTTAAATATTGTTTCAAATGTGCATCATAATGCATGAGTGTGCTGTGTTTATCTTCTTGGGTTGATTCCTACCTTAACGCCTCAACTCTCGCCAAGGTGGCGATCATTAAACATATACAGTAACCATGAAGATTTTGTGTATTTATGTGGCAATCGTAATTTAGAAATAAAATGGCGATTTGGAACAACCTGTAAGTATAGCATTCCGTTACATTTTTAATTATTTTGGGTTGCCAATTAAATGTAGTTTTAATAATTAAGTGTCTTCAAATTCCTTAACTAGTGTGTTTATCACTAATTTGTTCACTTTAGTTTTCATGTTGTTGTTTAGGGAGCGTTGAAACTTGTGCATAACTCCTAGCAGGGGCGTAGCCAGGGGGGGGATATCGGGATATATCCCCCCCCCGAAATGTTTGGATTAGTGATGAAATTCCGTCTATTTATACACATATAACTTCATATCCCCCCCCCCGAAAAATTTTCCTGGCTACGCGCCTGACTCCTAGAGACCCATGATTTCAAAGCTCGCCAAAGTGCGAGGAATTTTTAGGTTGGCGAAAGTAGGGCCGTTAAAATAGGAATCAACTCTTTCTTGAACCATAAAGCACATCTTTGGAATCCAAATCTATCTTAAAATCACCTACTGATCCTACTGTTTTAAAATCTTTACCTGGCATATTCGAACTATACGGATATTCCAATTATATCCCGAGGTAGACATTTTAAATACTTTTTGGAGTGAGCATCATAATCCATGAGTGTATCGTGTTTTCCTTCTCTGGGTGGAATTCTACCCCGGTGGTTCACGAAATCGTCCGTTGTTAGCTGTCAACTGGGCAGAACCAGTTGTTTGGTTACCGACTGCACTAACAACTCCGGAGGAAAATGGGAGGTCTTTTAGCCAATCTCATGAACCCCTTGACGCTCCTCCTTAAAACTCCACCTCAAGGCGGGGCAAAGTTAACGACTGCGAAAAATTAACGACGAGCGGAGAATCCAGCTGTTTGTTCCATAAAACACTTCTTTGGAATAGAAATCTATATTAAAATCGCCTACCAAAACTGTTTAACAATTTTCGCCAGGCATAGTCAAATTACACTTCACCTTTATAAATATCATTAGTGTATCATAATCTATGATGTGTACCGTATTTGTCTTCACTGTTCTATAAAAAACTTCTTTGGAATTAACATCTATATTTAAATCGCTTACTAAAACTATTTTACAATATTCGCCAGGCATTTTGTAACTATACTCAAAATATATTTATAATAAATTGTCGCATTTTGGCACCCAGTTTAGCAATCATTTATCAAAAATGGCAAACCTTGTGCAACTCAACATTTTATTAGTGCCTGCCCCCCCCCCCTTCACATTATCTGGCAAACACATTTCAAAAATGACTGGATGCGAAAATTGTACCAAAATCGTGTCTACACAAAAAGCAAGGTTGAAATTAATAGCACTCTGGTGCTAAAAACACTTGATAACTAAATACATGTTTAGTGCCGGATATTCGATCGGGCAACCAAAGGAGCTTCGGATATCCGACAAAATCAGTATCCGTTACATCCCTAAAGTTTAAAACAGAATATAAAACTTACCACTGAAAATTGGAAAGTAAACACCCAAAATTAGGGTATTTAACCCTGATTTTGGGTGTTCACTCGAGGTAGAAGTAAATACCTTACCTACTTGGCATTTACCCAAACCACATCTCTAGTGAGAAATTCTCACCCATTTTTTTCCGTAATGAAAAATCTGTGGGACAAGCTTCTGAGGGGAATAGATTAGACAAACAAGAATCAGATACACAATGAAAGACTAAGGAGCAAGATTAATTTATGAAAACAATACAATCACAGTTTTCCTTATCAATATGCAGAACAATTACTGATTTTATACTATTCTTTAACACTTTTTAAAAAATTGCAGAAGTGCATATTCATTACTGAAAGAGTAAACTGTAACTTATCAGATTTTTTGTATTAGATAAAATAAACAATTAATGCAAGAAATTGAACTGTTAATTGAAAAACAAGGAAATAAATTCATTAGTTTTAAAGTACAAATAAATTTTGTAAAAAGTATAAATACAGATACTGCTGCTTTCAAATGCACAGCAGAATTATACGAGCACTCATTAGGTATTTAAAAAAATAGAATAAACATACAATATATTTACAAACTTGATTTGATGAGTTATCATGCACAGACTTAGCATGGGGTGATCATGATTTATATCTTTGTCCGGCACTTTCCTATAGAAAGGAATAACCTTCTCTTGTAGCTTGTTAACTTGTGCAGATGTTCAGTTTAGCCACAACATCTATATTTCAGGAAACTTTCAGCATCTGATCCTATTTTACAAGCCAAAAAAGTACAAATACAGATACTGCTGCTTTCAAATGCACAGCAGAATTGTATGAGCACTCATTAGGCATTTAAAAAATAGAACAAACAAAATTAATTACACTTACAAAGATGAAACTGAAAAAAAACAAACAATAATGTTAATAAATTAAAAGCTAAAAGCATTATAAGAATGCTGATATACTCAAAAATATATTAAGTAAACTAGGGTCAGAATCAATTAATGAAGGCACGGATTTACTGTACATGCACATTTATTTGTGATCAACTATTCATTATCACGTTGAAAAACACCAAAAATACAACACTAGTATAGGACTAATACATGCCGACATAACGGATGTACGATGTTTATTTACATTCTCAGATCGTTAGGCTTAGGCGATTTCAACTATTATCGACGAATTAATTATATTTATAGTCATTCAATTTACTTGATATTCATACAAGAGATAAAACTCACTGCACTGTAGTTGAAAAATGGAGTGAAATGTCTTATTTTTGTCTAATATTAAAGATATGAAGCAATTTATAAAACCCTATGGGAAATTAACATGGGAACACAATGTTTTGATGCCCAAAACCCGGCTGTGACGTCACCACTTCGACAGCGTATAGCTTCCGCTGGCATTTATTATGTGTAAGCACTACAATAGCTTTATTAAACGAATGCAAATACTTTATGCTTATTATGTTATAATGTCGGCCCATCAGTTTTTATAACATTCAATTTGTTTAAAATTAATTTCGCCAAAATAAAAGATGTTTGTTTATGTTATGACCACTAAATGGCAGCACCATTTATGGTTCATTATTTTTAAAAGTAATATGGAAAAACAGACTAATATGTTTTAGCTAGTAATTGTGATTGCTCGATGTACTCTGGTCGAAACCAAATTAACAGCATTATATTTTGTCACTTGTGCTATTATCATGAAATATAAGAAAATAAAACTTTCTATTTATTTTATAACCTTTTCTTTAAATAATATATCAGGAACAGTGAAATTATAAAAAAAAAATGAATGAAACTACCAACTTCTCCTAGTGTAACAAAAAAGTTGGGTGTGGGGAGTAATGAGGCACTAAAAGAAAAAATTATTTATAAATGTTAAAAATGCAGTTGCTACATAAAACTCTAGGATTACCACAAAACTGTTTAAATATGCATACAGAACTTTAAATATCATTATTATTAATTTTTAAAAGCGCTATAATATATTTTTTTAATTTTGAAAAAAAATTTGAATTGGTTAATAAAATTAATATTTCGACTACAGCAATTTACGGAAAAACAGATTTTTTTAAAAGTTGCTTGTAACTTTTACCACTAGATGGCAGAATCAAATAATGATTTTTCCATTGGGATGTTTGGGCTATTTTTATAGCATGACGTTTGATTTCCTTGCTCTCTACCTTCATGGTTCAGGGCCTGCGCCAAGCAGAAGTCCCCAATCTGCTGAAAAGCCCCGCAATTGTTTATACATATCGAAATGCTTTTTACGGGCTTTGTATAAATTAACTCCATGGTGCCGGCAAATTAACGTAACGAAAACCGCGGCTGCTCAACAAATAATGTGGTCTGTGCACACAGCCCGCGCGTTGTAGTGATCTTGTTCTTTGTTCTTTGTTTGTATCATTGGATATTTGCATGTTACGTTTTATTAAATTTTAAGTAAAACATTATAGAAAATATGGCGATCACCGATTCTCCAGAGTTTTTAAAATTCAGAAGCACTCTTTCTGATCTTCTGAGTGCTGTGAATGAAACAAGATCCAAAGCTGAAGTAAGCGATAAACTTTGCAAATTTACATTGTGCCTACTAAATAATAATTGATGATTCATATTTAAGATAAGGAAGTTTGCTTTTGTGTTTAATTTCTTGGGATTAATGTAGGGTTGTCTGTGTTAAGTGTTATTTCTGTAGAAGATTTTGTGTAACAGAAATATAACCCTTTTAGCCACTTAATTTTGGCTGATTTCTGTTAATTTTCATACGGAGACGAAATAAATGTATATTTATTTATTTTACTTAAATTAATTTTTAGAAAATCCTTTCAGAATAGCTTGAATGCATTTCGATCGTGTTCATTGTAATATCTGCAGCTCTAATTCCGTTATTGTACAACCAGCCAATCGTTAATAACTCGAAAAAAAAGTTTTCTTGTGTGGCTGTTGCCCGTCATTTTAGTCAACTGATCACCTGTGTAAAATTGTCTGAGTGTTGTAGCATATTAGGGAATCTGAAACTTTATGGAACAAAATTATCTTAATGCCTTTTTATAAGTTTGACTTTATTTCAAGAATCAGTGTCCATTTAAGGGAAACAAAATATAAATGTGTAATTTCCTATGACAGTAATTTCCTGTACAGCCCCATCGACTATAACCAACCATTGTGCATGATCAACAAAGCTAACCTCTAACTCTGGGCAATGCTTACATTAAAAAAAATTCTTCAAAAGATGCAAAATACTAAAACATATTTCTGAAGAAAAAATTCTCTTAAAATGTTAAAAACAGTTATAAATTAATAGAAAAACGCTAGAAAAAACTGATAATCTCCTGCCCCCTCGAGATTCAATGCAATTTTAGTATCTTCAAACAGAAAATTTACAGTAAAATCAGAATGAAATCAAAACTCACATTAGACAGCTGAAAAATCCTTATCTATTGATTTATATTACACCTAAAAATTATATGTGAATTCTGCAAACCGGTGTATGTGAACCATAACCCAATAAGTTTTCAAAATTATTGGGGGGGGCTGGGCCCCACAACCACATATATTCACGTCAGTGGCGTAGCCAAAGGGGGGGGGGTGTTAGGGGGATCATAACCCCCCATGAAGAATTTTTTGCCCTACAAAATATATATTCTTCACTCCCTTATACACCCGTATACATATACGTGAGTTGCAGAAGTCGTACCCCCCCCCCCCCCATGAAAAATTTCTGGCTACGCCACTGATTCACGTACATATAACTTACTCATAGCTGCCAACTACTACGGAATATAATCAACAATTATTTCTACATGATTTTTCGGTTAAAATATAGCAAAATTTTTGTGCTGCGCGCGTGAGCTGGTTACTATTTTGAAAAAAATAATTAAAAAACATACTGTTTACAAAAAGTGGTTAGTGGTTAATTATATTCCGTAGTAGTTGGCAGCTATGACTTACTATATATAAGTGTAAATTATTGGAGTCGCTCGAGCTGTATGGGTCCATAGAATTCTACACCTATGTAAGGTAAGTATCCATGTTAGTATCTTCCTATCATGTTATAAGTTAAAAATAGAAGCAAAGCAAAAAATCCAAAAGAGGAAAAGAAAACAAACATTTTCGATGAGATAGTGCATTTTAGACACATCTGAACTTTTCTTCATTTCATACTTTACATTGCATAATCTAATTTTAATTAACAGAGCTTGGAGCCAGAGGACGGCAGCTTATAGTAACATTGTGTGTTACGTGGCGTCACAATGAATACTAAATCATGATTGAAATCAAAAGAAGAAAATTTTTAAAAGTACAAAAAACTTAAAACTACTGTTAAAGATCATGAAGACCGTAAATGCCTCAGCAACCTAAAGAAAAATAACAAGATCGTTTGCTTAAGCTCTGACAAGACAGGAAAGATTGTTATTCTAGATAAAAAAGATTACCAAGAAAAAATGGAACAAACCATCAATAGCCTAAACGTTTTACATCTTCCCAAAGACCCCACCACGAAAATCAATAATAAACTAAAAACTTTAATAAAAAATGGTACCTGGCCGGATCAGAAAGGTCCTAACTATAACAATACCGCTAATTTCGCCCCACGGATATTCGCTAAATTTAAAGATCATAAAAATCCCCCCTCCCTTCGCCCAATCGTGAGCAAATGTGAAGGCCCCACCTACACTCTTGAAAAATATATGAAGGATATGTTGCAAGAAATTATACCCCCCTCTAACAGCACTCTAACTTCCACCGACGATTTCATTAAAAACATCCGCGATTATAAACTTAATGAAGACGGTATTATGGTAAGTTTCGATGTTGTAAATCTATACCCGTGAATAGATATTAAGGAAATGAACCAAATTATTAACAAACAAATTCAAAGTAGTTTTAAAGATATAGACATAATTAACACCCTAACTAGTGCAATAAATCTAATTTTAAATAATTCATATTTTCAATATAATAATCACTTCTACCAACAAATAAAAAGAGTTCCCATGGGCTCCCCATATCCGGAATAATTGCCGACTGGAAAATGAGAATCCTTGAGGAACAAATTAAACAGACACACAATAGTACCATCAAACTTTGGCTTCGCTATGTCGACGATATCTTCGCTATCCTTACCACCCACAATAATGAAGAAAATAATTTGATCAATCAACTTAATGCCATAGACTCGAACATTAAATTTACCTACGAAAAAGAAATCAATAATAACCTCAATTACTTAGATGTGAACATAACCAGAAACAATAATCGCATAGAGACCACCATTTTTCGAAAACCTACTTGTAATACTAATATAGTAAATTTTAAATCTAAAACCCCTTTCAACTATAAAATTGCTGCCATTCGTTCCTATATCGACCGCGCTTTCAAAGTTTGTTCTACCAACGACCTCCTTCAAAAAGAAATTGCTTTCATAAGGAAACAATGTCAAGACGCCCACTACCCTCGAGAAATTTTCGATAAAGTTTTCAAAGCTAGGCAACGTAAATTAAATATTATAGACAACCGTCAAAAAGATAAACCACGTTTTACTACAGCTATCCCCTTTAGCCGGGGGATAGCCAATAAACTTTCTAACATCGCCAATAAAAAGAACTTCCGTATTCCAATTAAACCTAATAAAACAATTTTTCAGCGCGTTAGATCGGAAAAAGACCCAATCAACCCCATCGAAACCGCAGGGATCTATAAAATTAACTTTAAGTCAAACGACACTAATAAAGAAAATTGCTACATCGGCGTTACAAAAAGGAAAATTAAAGGCGAAAAAACGAACATTTTCAAGACATTAACCTCCAGAAACAAAGTACCGCTCTGGCACGTTTTGCTTTGGAAGGGCCCATTACCATTGATTTTAAAAATATTTAAAAAATAGCCAACTTTAAAAATAGTATATATGCCTACATTCGAGAGAGCTTAGAAATAATGACGACAGATGGCAGCATCAACGATGCGCTTCATACAATCGACCAATCATGGGATGACGTCATTCATCGAAATTTCCAGAAGAAGAACGAAGAGATAAAAAGGAAGCCGCCATTAGTGTGAGATACAGAAACGACTGATGATGGTTATGTGTGTAACCGAAATATATATCGTGTACGGGGGAATAAGGTATTCCCAAATAAAAAACTTTAACTAAGGAACAGTACTTTTTCCAAAACTTCGATGTGCAACTAAAAATTACATTTGTTTCTGTCTTTTAAAGATAAGAAAAGTTTGGTGTCACCACCAAATTTTTGTCGATGCCACTAAATATTTGGATCCTATTTGCACCTGACATAATTACAGGTTAGGATCCCTTAGAAAGTCCTCCATGGAGGGCAATCCCCCTCTAGGCCTTGATCCCTTGAGCAGATAATTGGCCTTAACACCACACGAGTTAGCAGCCTTGGGAACAGCTTTATTATGGTCCCTTTTTGGCGATTTATTGATTTGGCGACAAAATCTTGTCGCCAACCCAAGTTTGCCTTGCCGATGCCAATTGTAAACAATATGGCGGATCGGATGGCGCTGGTTCCGAGATAATTGATCGTCGCCGTTAATTTTGCTATGATTTATTTTAATGGCTTTTAAATATTTTTATGAAAATAATTAAACAGATAACAAGCTTACATGTACATATAGATTCGGTTTAATAAAATTTAATAACTTTTCTTTTTGTGTTAGGGGGGGCTGTGCCCCCCTCAACCCCCTCCCTTTCTCTTTTTAGTAGATTAAATTAAACAATGCAAACAAATAATAGGCTTAGCTTCGATATACCCCCTACCTTTTTTTCGCGCCAAAGATTGCGTTTTTTGCGCCAAGCTTGGCGATAAAAGGGATTTTCTGGTTTCCCAAACGAATTTCGTTGGCGAGAATGGGGGGAGGCTATTTATGGCAACCTATGCCGGCCGGCCAATGACAGAGCGCCGTGATGCAATAGCTCCTGCACGTGGAAGCTTGTGAGAAGTTTTTTTTCAAATTTTTAGAGAGAGGTAGTAAGTTGACGAAAGAACTTCTGCAAAGGTACTGTGATCTTTTGATATTTTACTGTACTTTTTTTTATGTTTTTGGTTAGGATTTTATGATTTTTTAAGAACCTCCGTAGCTAATGTAATTGAAAATTAGCAGGGTATTTTTGAACAAAATTTAACGTTAAAGTGGTCTGATAAAAATCCCACGTGTGGGAAGAAAGGTGTAGCTAATATAATTTTTGTTATGAGCTATTTGTTAGTGGACCAGGAGAAGTTTTTGGATTTTTTGAGGGAGACATCCTTTCGGAGTGTGAGCTTAACCTTTCCGAGATATTTTTGCTAACGTATAATATTGTTTCGCGTTATACATCGTGGTAACTGCACTATTTGTACAGGCGAATGGCTTCACAGTTTTTGGCTTTTTTCTTAAAACGCTCTACTCGATTTCTTATTTCCAGTTTTCCTGACTACCTTTTTCGTAAAAAAAAACAAAAACGGGGGGGTTGAGGGGGGGCAGAGCCCCCCCTCACATAAAAATCCCATTATTTGTGAAATTTAGGTTTTTTCAAATTTTTAACCCCTAAATTCTTGCTAGAAAACGCGATTTCTGTGTCCATCAATTGTTAAATTTCCTTGAATTTATTCGTGTTTAGATTCCTAACCCTTAATTATTTCTACAATTTTTCTATTTCTAATTTCTTGTTCGAAAACGCTAATTCTACGTTCATGAATTCTTAAATTTTCTTGATTTTATTGTTGTTTACATTCTTAACCCTAAATTTTTTGTAGAATTTTTCTAATTCTCAGTTTTTTTCGGTTCTGAAAACGTTGCTTCGCGGCCATTTTTACATTTTAACCCTAAATTTTTTTTGTGGAAATCTTCTAATTCTTATAGTTTTTCCGCTTTTGGAAGTGGTTTCATGGCCATTTTTTTATTTTTCGCGCCGTCGATAACGGCATTTTTGGCCACTTCACTTTCGTTTTTGGCGCCGTCGAAAACGGCCTTGGCGCCAAAAAAAAGTCGCCAAAAATCAAGGTAGGGGGTATATCGAAGGTGCTCCAAATAATATTCTAAAGGCAATACCTCACAAAAATAACAAATAAAAAAGACAAAAAAATTAAAATACATTTTAGCATTCTGACAAAAGACTACGTAAGCAAAATAAAGAACTAATTCAAATCATAACGAACAATGCTTATCTCATACCTTAATTAAAATCGCTAAATTGTTTCAATATTGAAATAATAAAATCAAAATATCAAATATTATATTAATAACGGAATTATTTGTTGCTCCTACCATTAACAAATAAACAAAGGTAATAATAACAAATAAAAACAAACAATGCTTATCACATACCTTGATTAAAATCCCTAAATTATTACAATATGGAAATAATAAAATCAAAATATCTAAAATTATTTCACTGTATAAAATATTAATAACGTAATTATTTGTTGTTTCTACCCTTAAGAAATAAACAATCCAGAACGAAAATATTAACCTGAAACGTACTATCAAAAGAATGTTTATTCATACAAAACTGTATATAAACAGTCAGTATGAACCTGAACATCCATTTTAAATTTCAGTAATCATTAAATAATAAAATTTAATCTAAAATAAAACGTAATGGCGGTTCCACCACTCGAAGCTCCCGTGCGAAATACTGGCAAAGGGGTCTCCAAAAGTTTAATAAAGGAACAAACGCTCCCTATTCGCTGGAGAAAAACGTTAGCGAAACTGTGACGTCACGGATGAATCTACTGCTCCGGATCATCAGACGGCGGGGTTACCATATTGGCATCCTTTATCGCGCCAAAAAAAGTCGCCAAAGATAAAGCGCGCCAAAGGGACCATACTAAAGCTGTACCGCAGCCTTGGTTTAAAATATACAGAAAATCTACTATTAAAAAATGCAATCCCTAGGATAAACACTGGTGTCTGATCTCCTTTTCCTCTATTGTTTTTGCAGTGGTCTTGAAAATTATAGACACACAGGCTTTATATTTCAATTCAATGTGGTAATCAAAGATTGTTTGCACAACTGTTCTATAATTATTCCATAAAGGAAGCAATTTCGCAAAGAAGTGAAAGCCCATTAGTTTCATTTTAATATTTTGACAAGTCTTTTCACATTATGCAAAAAATGCGACAGTATCTTAAACCTTGAAACTAGTGATGCAATGGATATCAATTTGGCCGGATACCAAATAACTGGCCAAACTCTCAGCTGGTTATCTGACAGCAGTATGTTTTCTTCTTTTTTGTTTTATTTTCACTAGTTTTCTGACATCATTGAGCTATTACATTTTTTTTTTTTTTTTTTAAATTTTCTTATTAGTTTCAAATGATTTAATTCAAAAATCAGAAATCCTTTTGGGGTTGTTTCCTTGAATTTAGTACCAGTTTTACTGCAATTAAAGTCAAACAAATAACAATGTCATGGATGTTCTCCCTCAAGAGTTAGATAAATATCTTAAAATCTTAAAAGGTTAGTTCTTGAAAAAAAAAAAAAAAAGACATCTTCATTTAACTGTTGGAAAATCAATGTAACAAATTTCCTTACTTTATCAAAATTATGGGGGGGGGGGGGACATTTTCTCACCAGCCAGCAGTACTACAGCAAGTACACTATTCTCATAAGCAGGGTCAATTTATGGTGGGGGAAAAGTTACCAAATTCTTACAAAGATTGAAAAACAGTACTTTTTGTATAATAATTTACCAGGGATCACTCTAGAAATGAAAAAGGGCAGGGTACACATTACAGAAAAAGGGCAGTGTTTGGGAAAAGGGCATATCATATCACACAAAAAGGGCAAGTTTTGTAATTATTGTCTACAAACACATAAGGGTAGCTTTTATAAACATACTTTTATGTCCGAAAATGTGTTTTCTTAATAGCAATTTTTTAAGCAAATGATGAAACAAATTTTGAAACCAAATTTTTTCACTTAATGAAATCTATACTTTTACAAAAATTGTGTAAGGCGTCCATTATGCTTTATTTCAACAACAACAACAAAACAAAAAAAAGCATAAAAAAATAAAATTTTGTAATCGCAAAATAACGGGAATCCAGTTTTGCCGACAAATTTTTCATAATCACGCCAATTTTCGGACCCGAAAATGACCGAAAACATTCAGTTTTAGATTAAAATTTTATCGTATTCAGCGTCACTGCAACTTTTCTCTCTGTATATATGCTAGTCTGAAACTAGTGGAGGTGAAACGGGACACTTGCCCCAGGCATAGTGCTGTTACGTCAAAATGGAAATGGAAAGAAGGGAGCACCAAAACAAAGGTTTGTTCCGGGCAACTTGACCTCTAGTTGCAGCACTATATGCATAACTTTTGGAAATATTCTGTAATAAGAACGCCAGTTTAGATAAGACGTGCCCGAGGAAAAAATAAATTGCAAGTGCACGACATAATAAAAAAGAGGGGTGTGGGGAACAATAGTATTTCCTATCGTGGGCGGCGGCAAAGGATTTTCTAAACAGGCAAGAAGTCTTATAATTATTGTTGTGTAATATTCGTAATTACATAATTATAAAATATCTCCCGAGCCTTCAGGGATCGGAAAGAATTTGACACTCTTGCACACATTTTTAATTTCCCAATCGATGAATTCAAAATAGTTTTAATGGCTCTCCCCACTGCGCATTTTTGCATTGTCCATTGGGCTTTTGCTGAGCGCGTAGTACAGTAAAAATGAACATCCCAGGGGCGCGTGCCCGTGCAGTCGACGAGACTTGCATTCTCGCAATCGTCGACGATTTCATTTTTTTGGAGCAGCTGCAAAATAGACACAAATTTTGTATTGACAGTTCCCACTCCTATCTCCGTCTAAAACAGCCCTATACATGGGCGCCGGCAGAATATTTCCCAGGGGGGGCAAAGACTACTTTAACATAAAGCTTGAGATTAGCGGT
>JAWZYV010000577.1:0-20079 GCA_038373885.1 Cheiracanthium punctorium | reverse complement strand
TGTTAAGAGAATTTTTAGCGTTAAAAAATAGCAAAAGTTTTCAATTATTTGTTATTTTAAGAAATATTTACAAAAATGACTAAAGTGTTTGCATTCCATACATGTTAGTAACTGTGATATAGCATTTCGAAGTAACGTTTAACTATCTGTTTCTTTGATTTCAGATTACTTAACACAAAATTTGTGTTAAGTAAGTAAACCCATTCTGTATTTCCAAATATGGAAATTCTTCAAAATAAAATACAATTATACTACGAAATTGATTTCAAAATCAGTCGTTTGTCTCGACTTTGGCCAGCAGTATTGCTCAACGATGAGTGTTGCGATATTGAAAGTTTTAAAACGTGTCCTGCTTTTAAGTTTATATTATGCTTATTTCCCTATTAGTAGAGTCTATAAATCACACATAACATTATTTAAATTTTGATTCATCCCATGGAAAAATAAAAGAAACTTATCACATCGCCCATACTTATCGATCTGGCGTGACAACAGTCACTTCAAACTTTAGTCAAAGCTGCCCGAGGCAATAATGGCCGAGCGGTTAGCACGCGTTCCTTCCACCCTAAAGCTTTGGTTTCCAAGGAGGAGCGCCGATCTGAAACACGACGTGTCACGTGACCGAAACGCCGAAATTGAGAGCGCACAGCGCTCATCTGGTTTCCTAGAAAAGGGCGAAGACGCGGACCTCGGCGCGCGGATATTGAATGGGAAAATTTAGTAATACCTTTTTGATTTCAGTGGCTTGCAGTTACGTTCGCTTGCATGCTTTGTGGATGTAAAGCCCAGTAGGAATCAATAGTTAAATAAAAGAAATAAGAATTTCAGGAGCATTTTTAGATTTATGAGGCTTTTTTAAATGAATTTGTGTAAAATTCTGTTAGATTTCTTTATGTTTAGCCTCCTTAAAAACAAAATCTCAGATAATTTTTACTGTATTCATGGAATAACTGACTACTAAAACTTCATGGAAATTGTAAACAAAGTAAATTAAATATAAGCAGAAAATATTTTCTTTAATAATTTTCAGAAATCTGTAGTTCATAGGAAGCTAAAATAATTTTCGAACTCGGACGTTTGATAAATTTCGAATCATTTATATGTAGTTTAGATTATACTTTTGAAGTTCAATGCAACACTATTACATTCATTTTATATCTGATTGCAGGGCAGATTATATGGATTATGTATACAGTACTTGAATGCAACCTAGCATGTATTGGAAGTTGGGGTACAATGAAACATGCTATCTAAAATCAATAGTCACAGACAGTTGTAATTCGTACACCTATTATACAAATGTATCCAGATACTGATGTGATTTGGAGACAATCGTATTTTTTACAACAAGAAATATATAAATTTATTGGATTCTCACTATTGAAAGTAAATTTCGTTACTAAAAGTAACTTTATTTTACCTCCATGTTTTCATATATATAATTATTTATTTTTCAAATATCGTGATCCCTATGGTGTGGTCTTCATACTCCCAACGCCATAATTTAAAAAAAATATTAGGAATTAGTAAAAATTCATTTAGTTTGTATCCTCACTTTGGGGTACAATTAAACACTTGTAGATGGGGTACAATGAAATATGTTTCATTGTACCCCATTACTCCCGCGGGAATGCATTCGTTTAAAATAAAGATATTACTATGAAATATTTAGATTTAGATCTCCATAGAGCGCACAAAGTTACGGAGAAAGTTTTCAAAATCGTACTCTATCTTCTTCAGACTCTGAAGATGACTACAATCCAGAGTGTCTTTCAACTAAGAATCCGAACACTACAGATTATAAGCTATTCTCTTATAGCATGTATGGCACAAGCGGTATCGCTCTAAATAATTATGTTTTAATCAATTAAGGTCAACTTAAATGTAAAGAAATGTACTCTGTTGGGGGATATAATAATCTTAAATCAAACGGAATGCGAAGTTCTGTGCGTCAAACGACTGAGTCCAAACTTCAAATCTGTGCGTTCTTTGGAAACATACATTTTTGAAAAACTCAAATTGTATCGGAACTACCACCTCCTGTTCCTCCAGGTGGGTACTTTTCCGTTATCTCGACACCACCCAAATTTGGCGACTTTTTTTGTCGCCAAGTAGCTCCGATGTTTTTTGGCAACTTTTTTTTGTCGCCAAGTAGCTACGATGTTTTTAGGCGATTTTTCCTGTCCGCAATTACCTACCGGATATTTATTTCGTCTTAAACATTTTCAATGCCTACAAAACAAACATTTTAACAGAAAATACAAAGTTAAAAATGTAAACATACAAAATAGACTCACCATTACATACGAAAAATTTCAATGATAGTTAAATCATAATATGAACAATTCATAAAACTTATTACTGTTATAAAACGATACTTATTACTGTCATAAACGATAATTTTCAAACCAATGAATATTTTAAATATCGACACAATACGACAACGAAATTACCTACGGGATTCTCTTTTCAACAAGTTCATTGACACACCGAGCATGTGCAAGGCGATTTGACTGCTTTACTAATTGCATTCAACAATTTCTATATCCTGAAGATTCTACACAAATCGAAATATCGGCAATTCTACACAAATCGAAATATTTTAAAACATACTCACATATTCAGCTTCTTCTTGCAAATTCCAAACGTTTCAATTTGAAGCTCAAACTATGAAGACACACAATTTCAAAATATACATGGCGGCATTCACACTTTACAAAACAGTTCCTTTAACAACTCTGCCAAAAACTTATTTTATCATCTGTATTCGTCGCCACATTTCCTATTAATTCATATTTATACAAATATATATGTAAAAGCAACACTCACCTAAACTGAAGTAAATATGGCTACACACGCTTATACATACTACGCACGTTTATACATCAATACAACAACAGGATCGCGGAAGGATACAAAACAGACCCGATCGGCGTTTTTCTGCATGCAAACACATGCTCTCGGCCTACGCAAGATTAATAAATCAAATAGTTTGACGAATACAAAACAGAAAAATACGTTATCCTTTACTATTCAAACACAAGCTAACATACTACGGACACAGAAGCAACGTTAGTAAAAAAAAAAAAAACAAGCTCGCCGCACGATTCAGGATACACGTTTGCTTATATGAATAAACAACACACTCGGAGATTAGTATAATCAGTACGTCGCATTATTTGTTTTGCTTTCCTTATGAAACAGTAATGCTTGTACTACGCATTAAGAATCCGGGTTACAAAAAAAAAAAAAAAAAAAAAGAACATCGCCGCGCAAACGAGGATGGGTTACCAGAAAATATTGTCGCCAAGCATCGCCCTCTACTGCCGGGAAAAAAATCGCCAAATTTGGCTGGTGTCGAGATAACGGAAAAGAACCTCCAGGTGGTACAGAAAGGAAAGCAGAAATTCTAATTTTTTAAATGGATTCAAATAAATTTAATATAAAATGAAAAACTATAGGCTAACCTCCAATAAAAGTATTATGTTTTCATCTTAAGCTGTAACTGTTTGATTAAATTTGGTTTTTCCTTTAAATTTCATATTTGTGTCTCACTAATGTATATTATAAATGTATGTAAAACATACATGCTGAAATTTGAATTATGACTCATATTATTTGAGTGTTTGTGAAGTGTTATTAAGTGTTTCATTGTACTTTGATATTTGGCGTACAGTGGAACTCTGACAGACAGTTTACTTTTGTAATTTTTTAAATATGAAAAATTTATTTACTAAGTCATAGAAATTCATTTAGATGGGGGAAAGAGTAGACTAAAAGTGTCCTTGTGATTCATTTTTGTACATACAAATTTGTGAACAGAAAATAAATAAATAAATTTTGTTTCCTTGTACCCCAACTTCCCATACACATTTTGAGTAAATCTGCATTTTATTTCTCTTTTTAAAAATTTCCAGAAAAACTAATTTAGGAGAAGAAACCCAAATTTGGAACACTAATTTAGGCATATTGTATCTAGCATTGTTTCAGAAAAATTCAAAAATATAAACTGAAATATAAATACTATATAAATAATAAATATTTTAAATTTTTAAAAGGCTTTCACTTTTATGGAATTCTAAATCTCTAATTGTTCATATTAATTTTACACGTGTATAATACGTTTTAGCTGAATGGTAAGCTTAAGTAGTAAATGTATTAGTCAAAATGAAGGCAGAAGTTGTTTTATTTTTTATCATCCTTCGCGAGGATTTACATCTAGAAGTATTGGTATATAAATATGTACAAAGCAAGTAAGTTTATAATTCCAATTTTATTCAAAAGGTCACTTTAATTTTTGTAGACAATAATTTTAAATTGATTTTTAACGAAAGAAAAGAAATGGGCAAGTACGGGACTCGAACACGCAACCTTTGGCTCTGCAGTCAAAAACGATGACACGGCGCCATGACGTACGCGAAGATGTTGCGAGTATATTAGTATAAATATGCAGTAATAAATCTTTAAAAAGAATTTCCTAGAAAATACTCAAGCGTTGGCGCTTAATTTTTACGGCATTCAATATGTTACATGAATATGCTTTTACTATTATTTGACTTTACATGAGGTTGTCTAATACCTTCCAATATTTTATCAAAATCGGTGATCCCAATGCCTGAGCTTTCCCTTGTTCATCTCCTAGGAAAAACAGAGTTTTTTCTTATCGGAAATATTCATATTTTCTAAAATATCCTCCCAACAACACTCCTTGGCCTGTATATCGTTATAATCTCTGTTTTTTACTGTGTATAAAGTAGGATTAGATGGAAAAGTATCTTCCAGACTTTCAGGAAAGATAATCGCCTCCATCTTGTTTTAAACGCAGTGTACCGGCGCAGCGCTCAAATCCAAATATTTGGACATGGGCGCTGCCTCCGAAAACGGTGATGTCCGACGCCAAACGCATGCGCAAAGGGGGTGGAGCACTGAAATGGACCGTAAAGCGCCACGCTTCCTATTGGCGTTCCGCCTTGGAAACCATAGCTTTAGCGGTGCGGTACGGCCAGTATGAATCTGGCTTAAGTCGATTTGAGCGTCGTCAGACCCATAGATATAGGAATAACTAGATCACGCATCCGTATGCTAGTAAGAGGTTTTTCTTGTTGCCAAATATCTTCGGTGGCATCGCCCATGATAGTGGCAGAAAGCAGTGTCTTGATCATGGTTTATGGTTATTTTCGCCACTAGTCCAGCATCTTATTTATTTATTTATTTTTAATTAACTTTAAACATCATCATGCCCAAGTCGTGCTGTGCGTATAATTGCACCAACAGGTTTAGGAAAGGATCTGGAATATCCTTTCACAGGTAATAAATGCTTGAAATTGGTGGTATTGAAAATCAAATATCAATTGATGTTTAATAACAGTAGTATTTTTAAATTTTCTATTTACCTATGCTTTTCGTTCACTTTGTAAAGTAATTGAAGGGGATATTGCACATCCTTCTTGAATTAAAGTAGACATTTCTTAATTCATGTTTCTATATAAATATAATCCTAAAACATTTGACCGTACGATATATATATATATATATATATATATATATATATATATATATATATATATATATACTTATTTTTTAAATTGTATACTTGGCACTTAAACTATAAAAAAATGAGATAAATAAAGCATCGTAATTTACTTTTTACGAATAATTATTAATCATATTTTACAGGAAATGATTAATTTTTCTATCATTTTTCAAAAATAACTCTTGAATTGGGGATATTGAATTTATCTTATTTATACTAACTAGATTTTCCACATTTGAGCATTTTTTAACGACTTTTAAAATTACTAGTTTTAATATTAAATTCAATTTTTTTTAGTTCAACGTGATTTTTTGTTTAAGTCTTTATTTATGTTTCTTTATACGTTTGTTTAAGTACATTTTAGGTGCAACAGCTGGATTGAGGTTACAGAATTGGGAAATTAAATTTTCTCCATATAATCATCTCTATATGTCAGTCACTGCTTTTTTGGACTGCACAAAATATCATCAAAATCGTCATCATATAAATATTTATCATATGTTATTGAAAATATTGTCATAATTGCTCACAAATTGTTTCAAGTATATATACAATCAGAATTTTATAAACAATAAAGATATTCTAATCTGTAGCCACCATGCTCAAATAGAAGTGCAATTTTTAGACTGAATTAACAACATCTTTACAATGTATTAATGTCATAAGCAATGAGTAAATGTAGCTGCGACTCTGGTACATATTGAATGGTATGCCCTGGGATCTAATTTGCCTCTCTCATAGAGCATTTCGACGTGACGTATCTCTGACGCAGCTGAGTGACAGCTCGCGCATCGTTCTGCGCATGCTATTTCTTTACCAAATGTATATTTAGCAATCTCAGTAATCCTATAAACTACGTGTAATCTGAGGAGGTTCATTGGTTTTGATTACGACGCAGCCCCACTGTGAAGAATGTAAACAAACTGCAGAATTGCAAGCAACAGGCGTTTCAGTTTAGACAGCAATCCACGACTGTGCACGAAAGAATGTACATTATTTATTTAGAAATATGGAAGAAATTTTAAAGCTGTCCTCAAATAATTAAACTCTAATTGCAAAATTAGATATTGTTTCTAGTTTAGGATTGTGATATTTTTTCATGATTTTTAACTATATGGATAATTTGTCTCCAATGTAGTTTGAAGCTATAGACTAGATAGGTTTATCCTTAGATTGACATGAATTTTAGTGCATGCTTTCTATGGATAACACTTTCTGGTGTGGATTCTGTTATTAAATATGCATATAAAATGCATTAGAATAAATCAATAGAAAACATGAAAGAATTGGTTTGTTAATTATTTTTTAAAAACATATTTTGATTAAAAAGTCAATTTATACATTGTTTACAGAACTAGTTTTGTACGAGTGGTCGGTTTATTAAAATAATAATAATAAATAAATAAAACAGGAAGTTTGTGATGTGTTAATGTATGATAACTTATTGTTGCTTATGCTAAAAAACTATAGAATCTACTTTTTTAAAATCACTAAACTTGGCTACCAGCCTTTTTATTCTTTTGCAGTATTCTAAATTAGGTATGGAGTGGAACTTAAATATCTTGAATAAATGTGTTTTTTCTATTAAACTGACACCCTCTTTCATTTCACCTTCTTATCTCAATTCTTTCTGTTGTTTCTTTGACTTCGTGAAATCAAGGTTATACTGTTGTTGTTCTCGTGTCCATGGACAGATGATTAAATGGTTAAACTGTACTTCGTTAAAATAAATCCTTATTCTTTTACCTAAAACTATTTCCACTCTGTTCTGCGTGGAGCTGATATTAGGATTAGAAATTATTCTGAAGATTTTTAGATTTTTTGATACTTACGTATTATTGCAGTGGTCATTTCCAACAAAGTATTTTTTCATCAAATGTGCTGGAAACTGTTGCCAATCGTATTTGAAACCATTAATAATTTCATGTGATTGGCATTTATCTTGGCGAGAAATCGCCTGTCTTGTTTGAGTGCCGGGATAATTATAGTAGCAATTTTTCTATGAATATTGTTCTTACCTGCTGTTTAGATTCAAGAACCTAAATCATTTTATGCAGTCAAATATGATGCTTTTTTTTTCTTTCAATTTTTTTGTAAATAACTTCTAAAGTAATTTAAATTGGCTGACTGACATCTGATTTTTTTTAATATCTATCGCTTGCATGTAGTCTGGTTCCTGTGTAAATTATGTGAAAACATATTTTCAAGTAACACTGTAATTTACGATGTTGAAAAAAAAATTCTCTTACATACAATCATCATGGAAGAATATAACTGTAAAACTCTATATACTACTCCTTTTATTATGATTGTTTTTTTTAATCAAATCATTGAACTAATGAATCTGATATGGACACCACATGACTTCCTTGTACGTACCTCTATTAAACCAGAAATATTTTCGGGGCACTTCATCTAAACTTATTTCATTTGAAAGAGACAAAATACTGCAATTCTAAAGTTTACCGCCAAGCTGAGTTCAATTTTAAAGATTTGTTTCACTTAATTGGGCAATATTTTGACAAAAGCCAATAAGCTTGCGATAGCGAGATTTCAGTCACAGCTGTAACAGTTATTCATCACAGATTTTTAATGAAATGAAGGTATCTATAGACCCTTAATATATTTTAAGTCTTTTGGGTGACCCTGTAAATAAATTACTCAGTCCACAGCAATCAAAAGCACAGTTAGATGTTACAATAGTTCTAAATACAAAATTTCAACATTCTATGGCTAAAAGTTTTAGAGTCATGCAAAATGCATAATTTTTTTTGGTGTTAAATTAGCGATATTTTTGCAAAACTCAACACGGTGGATGACAAATAGCGAGATTCTGTGCATGGACCAAACAATGAACGACTACAGACATAATATATTGAAGACAGTGGCGTAGCCAGGGGAGGGGGTGGAATAAGGGA
This sequence comes from Cheiracanthium punctorium, assembly GCA_038373885.1. Classification (NCBI taxonomy): domain Eukaryota; kingdom Metazoa; phylum Arthropoda; class Arachnida; order Araneae; family Cheiracanthiidae; genus Cheiracanthium; species Cheiracanthium punctorium. The sequence goes on along the minus strand of JAWZYV010000577.1, from coordinate 11,628 downwards.
TCACAACACACATACATAGGCGTAGAGTTATATGAGCCCGTGGGGCTCGAGCCCCCCCAATAAATTGTGAATAGGGGCTGAGCCCACCCAATAATTTACCACTAAATACAGAAAACTAATTTATACTAACATAAAAAGAAAGTATTTCACGCCCTTTACAAACGTTTAAAAAAACCTTTACTTGTACTTTTAAAAATTTTCTTCTTTTGATTTCAATCATGATTTAGTATTCATAGTGACGCCACGTAACACACAATGTTACAATAAGCTGCCCTCGCCAGGCTCTGTTTAATTAAAATCAGATTATGCAATGTAAAGTATGAAATGAAGAAAAGCTCAGATGTGTCTAAAATGCACTATCTCATCGAAAATGTTTTTTTCCCCTCCTTTGGATTTTTTACTTTGCTTTTTTTTTTAACTTATAACATGGTAGGAGGATACTAACATGGATACTTACCTTACACAGGTGTAGAATTCTACGGATCCGTAGAGCTTGAGCGCCTCCAATAATTTACACTTATATATAGTAAGTCATAGCTGCCAACTACTACGGAATATAATTAACCACTTTTTGTAAACAGTATATATTTTAAGCCGAAAAATCATGTAGAAAAAGTGGTTAATTATATTCTGTAGTAGTTGGCAGCTATGAGTAAGTGATATATACGTGAATCCGTGGCGTAGCCTGAAATTTTTCATGGAAGGGGGGGGGGGTTACGACTTCTGCAACTCACATATATGTATACGTGTGTATGATAAGGGAGAGAAGAATATACATTTTGTATGGCAAAAAACTCCTCATGGGCAGTTATGACCCCCCTAACACCCCCCGTTGGCTACGCCACTGACGTGAATATATGTGGTTGTGGGGCCCGGCCCCCCCCCCCAATAATTTTGAAAACTTTACGCTTATGCACACACACCCTGAAATTTTGCAATACGAAATGTATATTCTTCACTCCCTCACCACACACATGTATACATATATGCGAGTTACAATAGTAACCCCTCCCATGAAAAATTTCTGGCTACGTCACTATTTGAAGATGTCTATAGACATTAATGTATTGGAATTCTGGTAGTTGCATATTATCCTGATAGACATTCGTGCCAAATTATTTTTTCGGAAAATGTGCTGGCAAACTGTAGCCAATTGCAGGGGCGTAGCCAGAAATTTTTGATGGGGGGGGGGGGTGTTACGACTACTAAAACTCATATATATGTATACGCGTGTGTGATAATGTAGTGAAGAATATACATTTTGTATGGCAAAAAACTCCTCATGGGCAGTTATGACCCCCCTAACACCCCCCCCCCCTTGGGTACGCCACTGACGTGAATATATGTGGTTGTGGGGCCCGGCCCCCCAATAATTTTGAAAACTTTACGCTTATGCACACACACCCTGTAATTTTGGAATACAAAATGTATATTCTTCACTCACTCACCACACACATGTATACATATATGCGAGTTTTAATAGTAACCCCTCCCATGAAAAATTTCTGGCTACGTCACTATTTGAAGATGTCTATAGACATTAATGTATTGGAATTCTGGTAGTTGCATATTATCCTGATAGACATTCGTGCCAAATTATTTTTTCGGAAAATGTGCTGGCAAACTGTAGCCAATTGCAGGGGCGTAGCCAGAAATTTTTGATGGGGGGGGGGGGGGTGTTTACAACTACTAAAACTCATATATATGTATACGCGTGTGTGATAATGTAGTGAAGAATATACATTTTGTATGGCAAAAAATTCCCCATGGGGGGGGTTATGACCCCCATAACCCCCCCTTGGCTACGCCCCTGGCCAATTGTATTCGGAACCATCATGATTTCATGCAACCTGGATTTATCAAAGCGAAAAATCGCTCGTCTTGGCAGACTGCAAGGTTACATGCAAGTACCAAAATTCTTTTGGGTGGTCCTGTAAATAAACTCTCCAGTAGATTGGAATAAAAAATCTAGGTGTACAACTAGATGTTACAACAATCTTATATATAAAATCTCAGCAATCTAATAGTTCTTGAGATATGCAAATTAAATATATACATATATACACCAAAAGTTGCCAAGTTTGGTGACTTTTAAAGCAGTTTTTGAGGGAGGTGGCTGAACGTCACCGGACCATTATCCAACCATATGGTAAGATGTTATTCTGCTTGAAATGAATGAATGTTTCTAAAACTGCCATTGGCTGTAATTTGTTGGAATTTTTCTGAGTGCTCCTGTAGAACTGTAAATGATAATGATACCATTTTTGATGGCAAGATTCATTTTGTAATCCTTAACAACATATATCACTTTTGATTCATTTGAAATAACTTAATATCTCTAAATTACACTTTAACGAATTTCTGCCCATAAAGCATAATGTGTGGATGTAGATGTTACAACAATCCTAAATATAAAATTTCAACATTGTACGACTCATAGTTTTTAAGATATGTGAGTTACCTACATACACACGTACGTACAGGCGCCAGGAAACACTGATCAAAATGGTCTAGCTGTCAGTCAGAATGCTTGTACATGAATTTATATGAACATACATACATGCGTACAATGAGATGTCAAGCAAAAACTCAGTAAATTTAGAGGTAGTCAAAATCTGGATACCGAATTCTTTTTGCGATCACATTATTTCTTTGTACGTCATACAAGGAAGTAAAAATATTAGTGTTTATAAATTGTATAGACACACACACGTACAGTGCCCCTAGAAAGTGATAACATGCTTTAATTCTTTATCTATTAAAGATAATTAGGCAGTGTGAATTGAATAAATGTTTAAAATAAGGTTAAAAAAAAAGTCTATGGTAAGAGAAAATTCCTCTTGTTAATTTTCACAGAGTTACACTTTTTAAAATTTCTTAGAACTACCTTACAAAAAAATTTCTAGAAAATAAAATGTACCCCCATGCACAAATGAGGTGATGTACAAAATTTCAGCCTTTCATCATATAATGTCTTAAGGGATATCTATAAACAAAGGTGACTGGGGTCTATACTTGAATTTGAATGTAAAATATTCTTTCATAATATCTGTATTACCCTTAAAATGTGATTGTGATTTTTTCAATTTCAAGAGCTACTGAAAATTGTCATTAAGTCAGTACTCATTATCTTCATACTTTTGACACTTTTCAGGATATAATTCTCAAATTTTGTGCATCACCTCATCAGAATATGGAGCACATTTTACCGATTGGGGATATTTTTGTATGCGGGTTATATACAAAAAGTGTAACTTTTTGGAAATTAATGAAAGAAATTTTTCAATGAGAAAACATTTAATTGCTCCAGGGCTACGGCAATTTCTAGCAAAAAAAGGTGCCGGAGCCTTAATATTCTTATGTTAATACTCAGTAGCGAACTGCAAATCCCTGCAATATGGGGTTGGTAGCACATTTAATTAAAATAACGATAATTTAAAGATTTTCCTATATATAATAATTATTTCACAGAAAAGTGATATAAAATAAAATAGTCGGAAATTAGCAGGAAGAAATATAAACATTATACAGAAAACACCCAAATTCTGGTGGTCTCAGGACTCTCAAATCTGGTCGAGGTGAAGCGAATATGATTTGTCCTGTCTGCTAAAATCAGTTTGTGCTTGAAAAGGGGAAAATGTAGGAATTAATGTATACTAGTGTTGGGCTTCGGAGCAAAGTATTCATGAGCTTTGCTGCGTTTTGCCTAATATGTAAAAATTCACCCAGAAAAAAGAAATACAGGGTCAGAGTTCCAGCTTTTTATTTCTGTTCTGATTCTAACTTGAAACAAAATTCAAAAGTGTAATTGTAGAATTGTTTAGTACAGTTTTATGAGCTAACATTGCGAAACAGAAATGTTTTCCATCTTATAATAAAAAGGCAGAAGCTTTATGGAATTATAAATTTACATTTTGCACTCATGTTTACTGTCAATTTAAATAATTATGCAACTAAGTAAAGGTTACATTAATTGGTCTGCGTCTTTAATTTAGTTGATTTATTGGATTATTTTTTTAATTCATATTCATACGTATTAGATTAATTACATGTACAAATATGTTATGCGATGCATATGTTACACTTTTTTTATTAATGGGATAACTGCAGTGCCGGATTAACAATATAGCAGAAGTAGCAAATGCTACGGGCCCCGCGCCTTTACCTGAAAGTTTTCGTTCTCTTCCCCTCAAGATCTAGCTTTTTTAACATTTTCCAACAAGGTAGAAAAGTGTTTAAGATTTCGGTTCGTCTGTCCTTGATCTAACTCGCGTAAATATGCATTGATTTCTACGAAATTTATATATGTTAATCCTTATCTACAGTAGCACTCCCTTTTACAGGAGGACTCAAAATATTCCCAATACATTGCGCTCTATGGGAAGTTATTCTTTAAAGCGCATCATCGTACTATATAGTTGTGCTGAAGCCTTACTTCAAGATAAAACTTTTTTCGCCATTACTGCAAAAAGATTACTAAGTCAAGGACAAGAAGCCTAATAACTTCTACACCGTTTGTACGATCCACTTGAAATTTTTCACAACTATGTAAAAAAATATAGAAAACAATCTGTCAATTTTAAAAATCGGAAAATCCACCCGTTCCCTCATTTTAAAGTGATTTTTAGCTATTTTCAGCACCATTTCGTTTTCGAGAGTCAAAAAAGGTGATTCATTTGCGTGACAAAATTACCTAATTCAAGTGAAAATACGTCATACAACTGGGGGATTCCAATACGTTTAAAATAATTTTTCCAGATTACACAGTTTGTTATTATCTTTTTCCCCACAAATAAATCGTTCCCTGGGTATTCGAATGTTTGTGTACACAAAACGAAAGCTTTCGATTGCGAAAAGTTTCCGCGCTTTTCCAGATGAACATGAAATTCGATTTGGATCTGTAATAAAAATTGAATATGAACTTATTTATTTTAGGTGGATGAAAATTAAAGATATTGAATGAAAGACAAAATGATTTTTCTAGCACCCGTTGAAATTGCCTCCACAAAAGACTTTATATTGTATAGTTAAAAGTTTTTCTGCGGGAGTACTCAAAATAATTTCAATACAATACGGTCAATGGCAGTTTAGAGACAGGCATCTATTCTAAGCATATAATACTATCTTACAATATGATTAGCTAAAAATGCGACGACGATCGTGTACCTCCCTCAAAAGTTGCGCCAAAAGCCGCCAATGTCGGCGACTTTAGCGCTAAATTGCAATGCGAAAAAAATGCTCTTGAAAAATGAGCCGAACTTGGCGATATTTTTATTATTTGGCGATAAATCGAAAAAGGTATTTACGTATTATCCCGGCGGTCATTAACGCTAAACTATTTTTTCCTCAAATTTGCTGCAAACTGTTGGCAATCGTATTCCGAACCATCAATAATTTCACGTGTCCGGCATTTATCTTGGCGAAAAAGTTGCTCGTCTTGGCGGATCACCGGGATAATATGTATACCTACCTGGGAAAATGTCTAATGTTATTATATTAAGCTATTACGATTTCTTTGGGAATTTTGAAAATTCGTTACTCGCACTCTAATTAACCGATTTATTGTATTGCGTTTTGTTAAGGAATGGATAAGAGCTATCTGCCTAGGAGTAGGAGGGGGTCTCCGACCGACGAAAATCCGTTAATGCATTAGAACCCAAAACGGATTTACACGGAACAAAATTGCAAACTGATTCTTTAGCGCGTGGAAAATTTATTTTAGGCTGCTAACTCTCAAAAGAATAAGTTTCTCTCTCTCCGTGTTCGTCGGATACAGTTATGTTGTATTAAAGGAATATTTATACATTACCAGCTAACTTACCAGCAAGTTTAAGATGATTTCGGTTATTTGTCTATTCTGATGTCCACCCATCCACCAGTGTTCTAACTGTTGTAGATATACATCGATTTGTGCGAAATTTATGTTTTTTCTATGTACAGTACCATGTACCTTATTGAAAATGGTGTAAGTAACATTTATAGTTCTTTTACAGGAGAAAAAAAATCCAATGTATTGCACTCTATGGACAGTCATTCTTGAAAATGTATTTTAGCGATATTCGATTTTTGAAAGAAAACAAAGTTGGCATATATATTACTAAGGCTCTCAAAATAATGCTCTCCATTGAGAATAACGTTCGTATTATTTATTAATAGTGCTTCTACAGGAACACTCAAAAGAATTCCAATACATTACATTCTGTGGCATTTGAAAGACACTAGTACATTTCTAGCACAAGACAATGAGTATAAAATTTTTATATTCTTCAGTTAAACGTTAAAAAAAATTAAAGGTCTTTTACAGGGTCTCATAAAATTGCATTTATAGTGATAATACAGTATTTTCTTATCTACGAAACCTCGCCAGTTTTAAGGAAAATACATCGCAGATTTGCCGCAAAATATTTTTGTATTGGAAAGCGTTTTATAGTCTATGAGCTTGGCATATCTGCGATGTATTTTCCTTAATAACAGAAACCACACCAGAAAGTGTTATCCATAGAAAGCATGCACTAAAATTCATGTCAATCTAAGGATAAACCTATCTAGTCATAGTTATAGCTTCAAATTACATTGGAGACAAATTATCCATATATTTAAAAATCATGAAAAAATATCACAATCCTAAACTAGAAACAATATCTAATTTTGCAATTAGAGTTTAATTAGTTGCTGACAGCTTTATAATTTCTTCCATATTTCTATATAAATAATGTACATTCTTTCGTGCACAGCTTTCTAAACTGAAACGCCTGTTGCCGTATATATATATATATATATATATATATATATATATATATATATATATATGTACATATAATGTAGCTGTTGCATACCTGCATTATTTATTCAACTCATTGCCTAGGGGAAACTGAGTGAGAATTCTAATGTCAGCAATAAGACACACAAGAGTATATTTAACAATACTGTGGAACAAAAACACAGTACTTTGAAAAAAAATTTCATTGAGCGTCCAAAAGGTGGGAAAAGCAGAATTTTAAATAAAAGAAAGAAAGGCTGTGTAATTATCTTTTTGTTGACTAAAAGCGAAACTCGGACAAACGGAGGAGGGGGAATCCAGATCCTTGCACCACCCACCAATGGCCTTTAGAAAATGTATTCCTTACCAATAATGTTACATGTTTGTCTTTATTTGAAGAATGAATCCAGAAATAAACAAAATATAGAAAGAAAACTAAGTGCCGAAACAAGAGAACAGACTCAGGGTCTGATCAAGGGCGGATTAAAGGGGGGGGGGTCGGAGGAGGCGACCGCCCCTCCCAAGAAAAATTAAATTAATGTAAACAATCCCAACTTACTTCCATAAAATGGATATGTATGCGAATCTTCCATCCAAGCCTCCACCACAAAATTGTATTAATCCGTTAGTGAGCCGGATTATTCATTAGGCTGTAGTCTATCTGTCCCGATCATTTCAAGGACTTTTCAGTAACAAGTCGAATGAATTTTTTAATGAAGTTGTAATCAAACTTTTCAAAATGACTCAACAGAACGGAAATATTTGTGGCTATTTCTGAAGATGTTCTCTGGAAAGCGAGTTGACCTTCTGCATTTCCCCGAGAGCTGAGATCCATAGGATTAGGATTGTAGGAAAAACGCGCCCCATAATAAAGATATTCCCCCACGAAACAATAATTTTTATTTAAATATTGGACATAAACTTATTTTGTTTTGCAGTAAATATGAGGATGGTATTTTAAACGGATGTTGGGCAGCCCCAAAGTTCTTTTGTTTTAGAGTAAAGGTGGGTGGCTTTGGCAAAATTCCAAGGTGTACTAGGGTGTAAGCCATCTTAGAAGGCTTTTGGTAGTTGACTTGCTTTGTTTTTATTTAATTATTTATTTTACATTTCACAATATTTAAACAAAGGCGAATTATTTTTTGAAACAATAGTAATATATAGAATGTAAGTCATTTTTTTATACACTGCTCAAAACAATTAAAGGATATTGCGATTTTAGGTGGATCTTGTGGCTGGGAAACTTTTTAGCTGATTGATACATGGTCGACAGACGTAGTAGGTTATATGAGAATAAATTACACATGTTTGGCAGAAAAAAATGCATTTTATTGCGCATTTGTGTAGAAAAGGAAAAAAAACACAATTTGTGCATTTGAGAAAAAAAGAATAAGAAAAGGTGTTTTCTTCAAAGGAAATCATTTTAGGGGGTATGGTTTCCACGGACGGCCAGCAACGTTGAACACCTTTGAGGCATGGAGTCAATGAGGCTATTAATCACGAGTTGGGGTATTCTGTCCCACTCTTCCAGAAGAGTTCTTTCCAGTTCTTGGAGAGTTTGTGGGGGTGGTTGGAGGCCAGCAACTCGTCTTCCTAGAGCGTCCCAACCGTGCTCTATTGGATTCATGTCTGGAGAACACGCTGGCCATTCCATTCGTACGATTCCTTCCTCGAAAAGGAAATCCTCCACCAGGTTAGCACGATGTGGCCTGCAGTTATCGTCCATTAAAATGAAGTCATCTCCAATTGCTGCAGCGTAAGGGACTACAATAGGTCTGAGGATCTCATCCCTATATCGGCGACCAGTCAGAGGTCCATCTTGAAAGATGTAGAAGTCTGTGCGCCCGTCAATGGAGATGCCACCATACACCAACACTCCCCCACCGCCAAAGCTGACACTTTCGTGCACGAACGCAGGATTATTCCTACTGCCACGGTCCCTCCAGGTGAAAATACGCCTATTATCAGGATGAACTGAAAAACGGGACTCGTCAGGAAAAAGAGCATTGCTCTATTCATTTCTCCTCCAGTTCACATGCTCTGTTGTCCACTCCCTGCGGTCGCGACGATGCCTTGATGTTAGTCTAACACATACCATCGGTCGGCGAGCATACAGACCTACACCATGGAGCCGGTTTCAGACAGTCTGAGTTGAAACCGTGGTGCCAGTAGCCGAGCGAAGGTGTTGTTGGAGAAGAGTAGCGTTCATATTCCGGTGTCTCCGAGCCGTTAACACTAAATAACGATCTTCATTGGGCGTTGTTGCCCGTCTACGACCTTGCCCTGGTCTTCGGCCTGCACTTCCAGTCGCCAAAAACCGGTTCCAGATCCTGGAAATCACACTTTGTGACACTCCAATGGCTTGCGCTACTTCGGCTTGAGTTTGGCCCCCTTCTAACGTACCGACAACTCTCCAAGCTTCTGAATCGGTTAAATGACTTCGCTGAGACATCGTACTCATCGAAACAAAACAGTCACTGAATGCTGATCATCCTTGTCTTCATTGTCTTTTACAGTTGAAAGTCCAATTTTATTCGTTGCCGCTGAAGCGACGTTTTTGACGTCGAACTCAAAATTAGCATACTCCACAGTTTGAAAATCAGAAAAATTTGCATTTATGATTCTCTTCTTCCATTTTCGGCAAAAAAAATTCGCTTATATCTTTATTTTATATAAAACTTAGAATATCCTTTAATTGTTTTGAGCAGTGTAATTGGGGAATCCACAATTACGATAAATTATCTTATTAATCACGGAAATTGACCACGTTAAATATAAAAGAATCGATTTTGGCCGGTCGAAACCACAGGTCAAGGGCTCGAATGCCAATACGTTCGTTCAAATAAAATAATTAGAAAAGAGGATCTTCGCACAAAGACAAGACGGTCGGGTATCCGAGAAGCCATAACCCCAGGCAAACTGAAAATAAAGAGAATTTTCGCATACTCTTGATCCAGAAAGAAACTCACAAATTTGATCACATTTAAGATTATTATATCTTGCAAAAAAATTTCAACGTAATACGTAAAACGATAATGAATGTTTTATCCGAATTTTTTATTATATAGATTACTCTATTTAGAAAAGATACAATCCTCTTATTAAGATTTTTATAACAAAATATTTTATATCATTTTAACGAGGATAAGTTTAAAAGTAATGCACATATGTTTGCAGAACACGAACCAAATGACCTTTAGAAGTGTTCCAAGCGGTATGTGGAAGTAACAGTCCCCCTGTACAAGCATGTGCAGTTTAAATGCCTTCCGTTCATGCAGTGTATTTTGAATAGCGGAGGTATTATTGTGCTAGATCTATCTATCCTCAGTTCGATTTCTTATGAATTAACCCATTAAATAAATTAACAGAAGTTAAAAATATGTAACCTATTATTAGTAAAGACCGTCCAGATAATGGAATAATTTTACAAGCATGTATTTTTACAGGGGAAAAAATAGTGTTTAAAGGCACAGTTTAAAACACATATTGATTTCGAAGGCTCCAAAAATTTTACAGAAACAATTATTATTTTATGTGTGTAAACGTGTCTAGTTATATGTTTGCATATGAGAAAGGTGGGAAGTGTTAGAAATTCCATGAACATTAACACTCATTAAAAAACCCGAGCTGTACGTATAAATAACTTTAAATATCGTCAGTCTCACTATCTATCTAGCCCCCTCCCCCCGAAAAAAACTTTATTTTGACGGGCAATTTTTCCGCGCACCAATTTACTTGGAGAAATTGATTTGTCTAGTGTTAACTCAAATTTACTCATTTTGAATCAAGAAAATTCGTAAAAGTTGTGTTTTATTTTTTTTATCGTACAAAACCTAGAGATTAGCTCACAGGGTTGAGGAAGGGCTGGGATAAACCTCTCGCGAATATAACACGTGAGACCTTTTAGTTTTGTTTTTATCTAATTAGCATTAGTAATTCCATTAACTAATTAATTAGCACTAAACATAAATTCTCGCATTTTTCTCGCACTATTTATTTTCTCATTTAATTTAGCTCTACTACTTTAATGTGAGTGTGAACTCCTCCCCCTCAAAAAAAAAAAAAAAACATATGGGTGCGTCCCTGAGCAGAGGGCCCCTTGGTAACATTTGCTACGGGCCCGGCGCTGTCTTAATCCGGCACTGGATAACTGGTCTTATTTTATAGGCATTTACATATTTAAAAGAACACTATGATAAATAATAACAAGCAGTACATTTATTTTTTATAAAAGAAAAAAAACAATCTGAATATATCTTAATAGGAATTTAAATAAACACTTCTTTAATATAAATATTAATGGAATTTGATGTTTTCTAGGGCATACAGAATATCCGATGAATTATAATTCAAAAACAAATCTTTATTCTTGCATAAATCTCACAACGTAAGAAAATTTCCCATGCACAACAATGATATTTGTAAACAAACAGTAATCCGAATCATAGATATAGGAATAACTAGATCACGCATCCGTATGCTAGTAACAGGTTTTTCTTGTTGCCAAATATCTTCGGTGGCATCGCCCATGATAGTGGCTGAAAGCAGTGTCTTGATCATGGTTTATTCTTATTTTCGCCACTAGTTCAGCATCTTATTTATTTATTTATTTTTAATCAACTTTAAACATCATCATGCGCAAGTCGTGCTGTGCGTATAATTGCACCAACAGGTTTAGGAAAGGATCTGGAATATCCTTTCACAGGTAATAAATGCTTGAAATTAGTGGTATTGAAAAATCAAATATCAATTGATGTTCAATAACAGTAGTATTTTTAAATTTCCTATTTACCTATGCTTTTCGTTCACTTTGTGAAGTAATTGAAGGAGATATTGCACATCCTTCTTGAATTAAAGTAGACATTGCT